>JAWNFN010000023.1:0-24962 GCA_037042985.1 Sporobolomyces phaffii
AGAAGGAAAGATCTCACTCGGCTCCGAGTCGTCCGTTCTCGTGCTCTTCGTGCCTCCCGCGCGCTCTGCTGCTTCTTCTGCGCTCCGCCGGTATCGATTCGCGCACAATGGCCGCACCTCCCAGTCTCGTGCAACAACGCGACGACATCTCGGTCGCCCACTCGGTCATGATCACGTTCACCGCCATCGTCATCTGGGACTGTGTGAGCCGCCCCCGTCCACCTCGGAGGCACCCACCACACTCAACGCATCTGGCGCACTGCTCTCACAGGCGTCCCTCTTCCCCCGCGAGTACCGCACCATGTGGAGGACGGGCCAGAGATGGACTCTGCTCCGGATCGTCTTCTTCCTCAACCGCTACTTCCCCATCGTCATGCTGTCGATCGCCTGTGCTTTTCTCGTCGGTACGATTCCCGTAGGCGTGTGTCGACGGAGCTGGCCTGTCCTCCTCTTCAGCTGGGAATTGGTGTTTGCGTACGTGCTAGCCTCATACCACCCTGACTATCCGTGCTGAGCTTTCAGATTCCGCCCCCCCTCGCTTCGCAGCATTTCAGACGCGATCCTGGCTATTCGAGTTCACGCGATCTACAACAGGTCGAGAACCGTTCTCGTCTTCTTGGTCGTTCTGTACCTTGCCGAGATTGCCATTTTGATTCGCGCGAATTTCGACCTCCGTCGTAAGTTGCAGGCCCTTCCCTCGCTCATGCCACTTTCTCGGATGGGATCGAACCTGATCTTGCCCATCGAGCACAGGGTTCGAACTCCCGCCTGATGTCGCCGTATTCATCGGTCTATCGGGTTGTGCTTTGAGCGGCAAAGCCAACAAAGCTCCTTTCGGTGTAAGCCGCTCTGCTCGGGTGCGCACCGTTTCACGCAAGGCGTCTCTCCGGAATGGCACGCGTTGACGTCTCACGGCAGCTACGTACATAGGATCTCTCGCGTTCAACTGCATCATCCTGGGCATGGCGCTGTGGCAGAGCGTCTCGACTCGGATCCGAGTTGGAAAGCTCCGTCTTTTGCAACAGATGCAAAACGACGGGATCTACTACTTTCAAGCGTCGCCGTCGTCAGACTGTCAACAGTCGATCGCTCTCGGGTTTGCACGCACGCCGGCAAGTCCCCCCCCTCCACCCAAACCCCACCCTCCCTTTTCCAGACTTTCGGTACTTCCATCGTAGAACAGCTCCCGAGTAGTCATCCGTCGCGCGAGTCGACATGTCGCAGAGAGTCGACCGTCTTTACAGATTGCCGCACGTTCCCCGCTAGCGTCGCCATCATCTCGATATCGAGTAATCGACTGATCCTCTCGCTCCGCTCGATGCGTGACCCAGTCGAAAGTTCGTTGGAGCTGGTCTCAGTGACATGAAAGGTTTGAATACGTTTTGCGCGGAATGTCATACTGTATCACCGTTGAAACAACGTACTGTACTGTACATGTGAGACGGTGACCTCGCCAGTGTCTCGCAAAGTCTTTGCCCTCAGTTCGTCGGACGTTTCATCAAGGCGCTTGCGAGATTTAATTATGGCGTACTGTAGCTCAAAAGTCAATTCTATGCGTATCCAGCTCGTGTCTCAAAGCCTCCACGCCTGGTCGAGGCGTCAGCGAACAGAGCTCATCGAAGCTAGACTGCGAGACGCAACACCGGTCGAACGACGCTTCTCTGGGGTAAGCATTTTGTTTTTTTTGCGAAGGCATTCCTGCGTACGAACGTGGCGCCGGGCCGAAAGAGTGGTGACCTGTTACTGGACCCGACCTGGGACTAGCGATGTACGAGAGACCGACCTTCGATTCTGCGGGCGCTTGCAGAACTGCGAAAGCAGGCGTTGAGGACGTGATCGACAGACGAGCTCGCGAGAATTAGCGGCGCCGTGATTGGCCACGGTCGTAACGGGACACGGCGTATTTGATTTTCGATCGATGAAAGCGCTCGACGCCGCCGAGAGCGCGCGCCCGGAGAATTGGCCGTGTTTTCCCTCCAAGTTTCGTTCCTCACTGGCTTGTCGAGCCCTGTCTCGCCTCGTGCCCCGGCCACTTTTCGTTCTCCCTCTGCTCGCTCCTCGCTCGACGATCTGATACATGCGATGACGACCGGAGCTCACTCTACGACTGCCAAACCTCGACGGGGACGCAAGCAGGACGACTCGCTCCCACCTTCGGTACGTGCCTTTCGCCGCCGCCCGAACCTCCACTCTGGGGGCAAAACCCCATTGCCGCTCAAACGCCTCCCCCCTCTTCCGAGACCTCACGCTGACTGGTCGTCGACCCGATTGACAGCGAGCACGAGATGTGCAACGAGCGTTCAGAGCGCGGAGGGCCGCCCATCTCGCCAACTTGGAAGCGAAAAACACCTGGCTCGAACAAGAAAACCTCGAACTGAGACGCCGGCTAGGCATGGGCGAAGACGACCCGCCCATCTCGGGACCGGAACCTGAAATGCTGCCGCTCGGGAGCCCAGGCGGGAGTTCAAAGGGCGAGGAAACGTTTGTCAAGGGGGAAGAGGAAACTTCGCCACCCCTCTTCAGCTGGGACGAGCAAGCAAGCGCAGGAGCGGACAAGGGAAAGGGCAAGGACAACGGCGATAACCACTCGGCGCCGGCCGTGCAGTCGTGGAACGCGAGGAGGATCGAAGGGATTCCGAACCCAAACTCTCTCGGGTTCGATTTCTCCCAAGTGGGGTGGGAAGGTCATCCGAATCATGGTCGATCGAACGGAGCTGGACAGCCCTCGCCGGGTCAACAGCACCAGCAAATCCCGTTCCAGCTCCTCCCGCCGCCTCCCCCGCACCACTTCGAGAATAACCCGCTCGCGTATCTCGCGAATCTGCCGATGGGCAATTACGGCGGACTCCCTCCCCCACCCCACCTTCATCATCCGGGAAACATGCACTACGAACCGTACCCCGTCGCTTGGCCACCCCCACAGCGACACGCGCAAGCTCAGCAGCAGAATGCCCACCAAGCTTTCTAGGCTTTCTTTGTCGATCACACTCTCTCGTCGCTCGCCTTTCGCCGTCGTTCGCTCGCATGTATCCAAATCGTTCACTCGTTGTCGCAAAAAGAAAACCCTGTCCCGCAAGTTTACATCAGTACCGGAACCCCGATAACCCTTTCCCCACCCGCCTAATCTGCAACTCTTTCCACCTCGACACTCGACTTGATTCACAATTCCGTCCCTCCCTCACAACCTTGTATCACTGTCGCCGTCTCTCTCTCTCGCTCTCTCTCTGTCTCCTCGCAAGCATCTGATTTTCATTCCACTTTGTCGTCACAACTATACACGTTCTCAGTTCGCGACCTTTTTTCTCCCATCTATAATTTTCACTCGTTTTCCTGTTCCTCTCAAATCCCCCTCCCCCTCCTTCCCGTATGGACCCTCTGGGGAAATCCCTGACCTGTTTACTCGTAGTCTTTCGGGTTAGATATTACGATACGTTCACTTCGTTCACTATCAAATTGTGGATCGTTCGTTCGTGCGCATCGCTCGAAGTTTGCGAATGAAAGAGGCTCTATTGATTGCCGAGACGCTGTTCGGTCCAGCTTATCCTCGTTGTCGCTCGATAATGGAGCAAGATGTTGAAGCCGGAGAAAACTGAGGTCTATGAGGCGAGAGGAGCACATGAGCAAGTTCCGAATCGGAAAAGTCAGTTTCGTTTCCCTCCGCGACTATCGATCTCCGAGATGGAAACGCAAACGACTTCAAAGCTTCTGCAACTGCCTCCCGAGGTGAGTTCGAGAGACCCTGTCCCTCGCTTGCGATCGGGCTCGCTCAGGGCTCACGCATTGCCGCGACATTCGGAACTGGCAGGTCCTCCTCCACACGCTCGCGTACACGACCCCGAGGGATTGCGCGAGGGTAGCGACGCTCAGCCGATTGCTCAACGCGCTGTGCTCGACCTGGACGCTGCACCGCGATCTCCTCGTCCAGCTCGCCGACTGCCCCACTTTGTCGCTCGGCGCACCCGATTTCCGTAAGCCCAGCACCCCGCACCTCGCACGACCACTCGACGACGCTACTGACACACGGTCGCACCTCCAGCGTATCAGACCATCTGCCGACACGTTGTCCAGGCGACGGCCGCGCTCGACCGGATCGACCACGGTCTCGATCCTCCCTCCGATGCCGAACTCGTGCCCATCCTCGAAACCCTCGTCTACCTCGCGACGACCCGTCCGCCGGCCAACGTCGCTTCGTCGAACGAAGCCGTGCTCGAAAAGTACCTCTCGCCGAAGTCGGGTCGGATCGTCTCGCTCCACCCAAGGTTTTCAAACCTCGGACGTAACCCGCGCTTGCGGTCCGCCGCCGCCGCCTCCTCCGCCAAGGGCCCCGATGACGTTGTCGTGTCCGAGCTCGTGTCGCGACTGCACGTCCTCTCGACCCCGTCGCTCGTCGCGCTCGCTTCGCCCGAGGTGCGCACCGCCGCGAGAGAGATCGTGTACGAGCGGCTCAACTTTACCCGCACGTGCGGGTACGGACCGCTCAAGGCGGACGGGAGTGGACTCGTCGACTACCGCAAACTCGAAGCCATCTCGATCGTCATGGCGTCGAACCTCGACGAGGCGGGCACGATGGGGTGGGGTCAAGAAACCGGCACCGACGATGACGACGCGACGACGGTCCCGACTGGGTGGAGTTCGACCCGGACCGGTTCGGCGACCGTCGAGGGTGGTGGTGGCAACGAGGCGACGACGGACCCGAGGGACTGGGCCGGCGTGACGACGCACGAGTGGAGGGGTACTTATGCATTCTTGCACTACCCGGTGTACCACTCGTTCAATCACCACCGCACGAGTTCGTACGTCCCGTCGCTCGCCGACGAGAGCGAGGCCGTGGGAGACTGTATGAGCCTCAAGCTCGAACTGCTGCCGGAAGGCCAAGAACTTTTGCCGCCGATGGACGCTTTCGCTAGTAGTAGACCGTCGACGCATCGAAATGGTTTGCGCACGGGCCGAGGCGCGAGTGACGATGATGACGACGACGACTCGGACTTTGACGACCAAGAAGACGACGATTTGCACGGAGACGATACCTCTTCGGGTTCGTCGTCGTCGTCGGACGAAGGCGACATCAACACGCACTTTGTCACGAACCGTTCCCAACCTCGTCGACAAAGCCCTCCCACATCGTCTCCAGACGAACTGACCCCGACGGTCCCTCTCGCTCCTCTCCTCGGCCCCTTGCCTCCTCCGTCGACGTCGAAAGGGTCCGAGCGATCATCATTCCCGACTCGGAACCCATCTCGGCCGTCGTCGTCGGAGTTTCCAAAGTTGTCGTTCCACGGGACGTCGATGCCACTCCAACTGCGCACGCTCGCCTTCACGGGCACGTTCGTCAACGCCCAGAGTCACTTCAACATTCGCGACCGGTCGATCCGCGGCACGGTCGAGATGAACCCAGAGGGAGAAATCATTTGGAAGTACATCATTCGCTACGGCGGGGTCGATCATTGGGCCATGTACGTGTCTTTCCCCCCCCCCCTCGTATTGGCCCGTGTATCTGGACGGTCTTCTTCTGAGGAATCGAATCGAACGGTTTCAAGCTGACCTTTTGGGTCCTCGGGGTTTTTCGGGAACGAACGTTTTTTTTTTCCTTTCTTTTGTTGTTTTGCAGGACGGGAGTTCAAGTCGGGGGACCCAAGTCAAAGTTTGGCGTGTTGGGTTCTTGGTCGTGCGCCGACCGCGAAGCGGCGGACGAGGAAGGCCCGAACGGTCCGTTCTGGTAAGCTTGCACACGAAAACTTTCTTTGGCTCCCGACGCCCCCCCTCGGGGGATTCTGGGAACTCGCTCTGCTTGTCGTGCGGAGGGCTGTCGTCGGTCGGTCCGCCGTTGTTTGGAAGGGCTGATCTGAGCGTTGAATTTCTTCGTTTTTTTTTGTGTTTTTTTCGACAGGTATTGGCCGAACATGGCCGTCGCTTGATCGAACCTTGCGACTCGTCGCTGTGTATAGTTGGATCCCTGCTCTGCTTTGTGTCGGTATCTTTCGCCCGTGTCGCGTGTCGTCGTACATTATATTTTTCACATTTTTCGTAAAGTGGCTGCTGCTTCCTCCCTCTGATGCCAGTCACTACGTATGCGTCTTAATAAGAGATACGAACGC
The DNA here is from genome assembly GCA_037042985.1 of Sporobolomyces phaffii. Taxonomy (NCBI): domain Eukaryota; kingdom Fungi; phylum Basidiomycota; class Microbotryomycetes; order Sporidiobolales; family Sporidiobolaceae; genus Sporobolomyces; species Sporobolomyces phaffii. Next base: position 6,096 of record JAWNFN010000023.1, read on the forward strand.
GAGATCCGACAGAAGAGAGAAATGACGATTCGGACACTAGTTGAATCACCGGTATACGCGCGCGTCGTCGCTCTTTCTTCCCCCCTCTACCCCAACTCGTCCCGACCAACCATGCCTACCTACTCTGCTGCTCAATTCAACAAGGCCGTCGAGATCATGTACGTCGGTTGCGATCGAAAAGGGTGTTGTCGAGACGGGAAACCCCACTCACCTGTGCACTCGTCTCTGCCCCTTCTCTCAACACAGCGGCTCGCTCCCCAAGGATGGACCCATCAAGCCTTCGCAAGACGATCAACTTGCCGTGAGTCGACACTCGATCGCTCACCGTCCCTGCGCTCGGGAACTACGAGCGCGACTCGGTTGGGGAGGACGAGGGGGACGAGGTTGAGAGATGATCCCTTGACCTCTTCCGTCGACGCTCGGAATTCCGGCGTCCGATCTCGGCGAAACGTCAGCGGCTCGTACCCGACGAGTCCATACGGCTCGACTCGACTCGAGCCCAAGTTTCCCACCTCGGGAAAGTGAAACTAACCTCAAAACATTCGCTCGGACACTTTGGGGGGTTTGGGGAAAAACCACAGTTCTACGGCCTGTTCAAGCAAGCCAACGTCGGAGACAACACGACTTCGAAGCCCGGCATGATGGACTTTGCCGGAAAGTACAAGTGGTGAGCTGACTTCCCCCCCCCCCCCCTCCCCTTTCTCGCAATTTCTTCCTTCCCTCTCCGAGAACGTCACTCGACTGTGACACTCACACGACGGGCGTTTTACTCGATTGCACCTACCTAGGACTGCATGGGAGAAGAACAAGGGCATGTCGCAGGACGAGGCCAAGAGCAAGTACGTCGAGTACTTTTTGCAGTTCCTCGACAAGAACCCGACCGAGGAGGGTGCCAAGCACAAGGCGGCCGTGAGTCATACCTCTCTCTCTCTCTCTAAATCTTGCACCTGCTCCCGGTCAAACCTCGAGGCTGACCCCCCGCGCAAATACCATCAGATCGAGGCGGCTGCCTAAACCCCCCCTCCCCCCCCCCCCCAACTCGGTTCTTCCCGTATTCCTGTAGTCTTGGTTTTTCGTTTCTCTCTTCGAGCAGTTTGGAAATGAGCTTGATTTTCGTGATCTATCTATCTGTCTGTCTCTCTCCGTCAAATAGGTTTGGCCCCTTGAACAAAAATAAAAAAGCTACACGAGTGCCAAAGTCTCCGCAAGAGTTCCCCCCGGAAATACATACATGAATAAAAATACAAAGCTCGTCGGGGGAGCGGTTGGGAGGGGGGGGGGGAGCGGTCCCGTTCGTCCCCTCTCACATGCCGACACAACCCCATTTCCCCTCTGCTCCCCCTTTTCCTCCTGCGTCAATGGCGGCGGCGGCGGGAGTGTTCGTACTATCCAGCTTAGTCCCTTCCAACGTCTGTCCTCCCCGCTCGACAACGAATTCCCGCATAAACCTTTCAATCTCGTCCCTAATGACGCTCGCCGCGCCCTCGTCAACGAACCCAGTCTCCCTCGCTCGCTCCTTGAGTTCCCTCCCGCGTTCGTACGCCTCTTCAATGTGCCGCTGCCACCTCCCTGCTTCGAAATCGGTCCGGGCGAGTTCGAGCGCGACGCCCCGGTTCGCCATGAGCCGCTTGAGGCCAAACTCTTCGACAAAGAGCGGTCGCGGGACGTATACGAACGGCGTCTTGCACGACAGCGTCTCTGAACACGTTCCGTAACCCTGGTTTTTTTTTTCTCGTCGTATTCGTCAATTCGTCGTTCGTCGGTCGTGATCACGGAGAAAGAAAAGAAGAGAGAAACGCACGAGTTTACCAAGGACGCAATCGGCGACCCAAGTGAGGTCGGGTACGTACACGTCGCGGTCACTCGCAAAGAACCCTTTTGGCAAATCTTCTCGAATCTGGTTGTTGCCCCCGCTCAAACCCGTCACGATCGCGATCCACCCGGGCGGCAACAGTCCGACGGCTTCCCCATCTCCTCCTCGTCCTCCTCCTCCATGCGCCGGTGGTGGCAGTTCGAGCGTCATGCCAGAAGAAGAAGACATGGCCGAAGTAGAACGCTGCATGAGGATCGGAGACGCGAGCGGCGAAGGAGGTCTCGACCTCGGTCTCGGGATCGCCTGACCTCCAAACGACACGAGCACGATTTTCGAATCAAAGAGTTCACGAGGGACTCCGACTGAGGCCAAGAGGGTTCGACGAAACTCGGGAGAGTTGCAAGAGGGCGAAGGAGGCCGGACGATGAGCGGTACGTCGACGACGCGTTTCTCACCCGCGCGGACCGACGGGATCGACGACGTGGCGCGAGCGAGGATTTCTTCGACTTGGGGCGTGAACGACGTGCGGTCTTCCGTGACCCACCGACCGGAAGGCATCGGGACGTCCGTGTCGAACGCGGGGAGCGGGATGACGCCGGGCAAACGCAGGAGGAGCGACGCGCAGGCGTAGTCGGCGATCGCTTGGTTCACTAGGGGGTCGAGGACATCCTGCGAGAGTGGAGGTTCCGCCGGTTGACCAGTCGAGTCGAACGACTCGAGAGCAGGGTGCGAGAGGTACGAATAGCAAGAGTCGAAGGTGAAACTGAGTTAAAAGGACGCGCGAGAGATCCGTCAGTGACGCCCGATGGGCCCTAGCAAGCTATGACTCACTTTGACACGATGATTCCAGGAACTCCAGCCCCTGCAGCAGCAGCGCTATTCGAGTTGCGCAAGGAACGGACGAGGCAAAGTCAGCTCCGTCGAAATATATAAAACCTGCCTTTGCGGTCAGAGGACAGCTTACCAGCCGAGGAACGTCGCGTCGCTCAAGACTGCGTCGATACGTTGTTCTCGCAACCACGTGATCTCCTCGTCCAAGGTTTGTTGCCTCTGGTCGAGAAAGTCTTGGAGGACTTTGAGAGTCTTTTGCCGGTCGACGTCGTACGCTTTCGGCTGTACGATCCCGGCGTCCACGTTCCTATTGCGGTATTCTGCGTACTGTGCGAGGTTCGGGACGGGTGTCGCGGCGGCAGCGGCGTCGTCGGGTGTGACGGCGGGAGGGAGGATCGACGCGAACGGGAGCGGAGGCGCGTTGGTCACGATCGTGACCGCGTGGCCGTGCTGGAGCAGCTCTGTCGAGAGGGCAGAGACGCGTGTCGCGTGCTGTTCGAAGGAAGCGAGAGAGGGTGAGTCCCTGCGCGCCGAGTGGGGGGGAGAACCGGGCCAACGTTCAGCGCGAAACATGAACGACGTACCCCGTAGCCATGCCCAGATACATAGTATGCAATCTTCATGTCGTGCGTTGGGGCAGAGGCGGGCAAAGACGAAGACGAGTGAGCGAGAAGTTCGCTCGAGACTTCTCGGAGCGAGCGCGACTCGCGGGGCTGAACTTTTGGGAGAGACTCGGAGCGACTGCCGTTTTCTGCATCAAGCTCGTGCTCGTTATCTCGTCAACGCTGCTTCCAGATCTTTTTCCAACTCTCCAACGTCCAAGGTCGGTATGCTCCCGCGAGCAGATTTTTCGTATGGGAGAAAGGTTGCGTTTCGATGTTACAACAACTCAAGAAAGTACTGCTTCGTGACGGGGACGACGGAGGCGAGAGGTATGACGAAACAGGTCAAGGTATGAAAGCGAGCACGTGGCTCAGAAGGGTAGAGGCGGATTCGACAAGAAAGTCTGTCGAGTTGTTCGGTGCGGATCAGTAGAGCAAAGGTACTCGACGTAGAGGAACTGAGTGGAAGGCTTACTAGAACTTCTTCGAGGTTGGAGACTCGGTCGCCGGGGCGGGACTGAGACTTGTCGATCAGACTCATGCACGAGTTTGTCAAATCTTGAAAGAGTGAGAACCGGCTTGGGCGGTACAGCGAGATCTATACGATGGAACAACGTCAACAGGACGGCACGACACTGCCGAGCGAGGCGAAAGAGACTTGCGTCTTCCTTGAGTGACGAGCAAGCCGCGAGTTGCACCATGGCAGTTTCTTGTTCCCATTTGACGACGATGGTGGCATGCATGACTCCCTTGAGCGTCATAATGATCCTTTCGACGTCGTTTGTCGTTCCGGAACGTGAGACCCGCTCGAGGGTGACCCTCGGGTGGTGCGAGTGCCAAGTTTTGATAAACTCGTCGAGTTGAGCCGTCGTGTGGGGAGGCTCGAGTTTGGGTTGGAATGGCGCGTAACTCGCGCGGGCACGAGTCGTCGAGCTTTGGAGCAAGTCGCCAATGCGTTCGGCGGGGTCCGGGTCTCGGTGGTCGCGCGGGACGACGCCGGAAGAGTCGGTTTTAAAACTGAGTTCGGCTTGGACGAGCGCAGGGTCGGCATCGAGGAGGGCGTGTGCGAGTTGAGCGATCGAATGATCGCACTGGGCGGACGCCGAGCGGTACACGGTCGCGAGATCGAGCTGGGGAGAGCGACCGGCCGGGCGAGCAATCGACGACACGAGCGACGGGAGCGAGTCGCGCACGGCGTGGATCAAGGGAAGGACAGACTCGAGCTGGCGGATCCCCTCGCGGTAGTCCATCGTCAGGGTGGGCCAGAGTGGGCGAAAGTCGAGCCGAACTCGAAGCCGACGGCCGACGTCGACCTCTCTCTCCCCCTCCCTCTATCACTACATCCACACCTACCTACTAGACCATGTCGACTGCTAGCAAATCTGCCACCCCTGCTGAGATCAGGTCCGAGGACGTCCTCTCTGCCAAGGTCCGCTTCATCTTTCCCGTTGCCGTTCCCCTCCGCCTCGTCTCCCTCCCCGCCCGGTCCTGTTGCGACATTCGGCTCGAATCCGCACTGACTCTGTCGATCCCCGGATCCTGACCTTTCCATCCCGCAACCGTTCACACGGTATACCCTCGCGCGCCCTCGCGTTTCGCGTTTCGTCATTCGTCCGGCACTCGTATAGACCGACCTCTGCCTCTCGAACGCCATCGTGACGGCCGGTACCGGTCTCGCCGTCGGTGTCGTCGCGTCGGCCATCCTTTTCAAGCGTCGCCCGTGGCCCGTCTTCTTCGGACTCGGTTGGGGACTCGGCCAAGGCTACCAAGACTGCCAGCGCGTCTTCAACCCCGCCGCCATCCCCGGCTACCGAATCCAAGGCGAGCACGACAACGTGAGCACAATTCGTCCACCAGTTCCCGTTTCGGGTCAAAACGCAAAACCCCTGAACCTCTCTCGTCCCGTCTCATCTCGACAGGTCGCGTCGCCCTTCACGCTGAACCGATCGACTTCGTCGGCTCCGTCGGCTCAAGAGGCGTCGAAGAAGTTTGAGCAAACAAAGGAGCAAACCAAGTCCAAGGTTTCTGAACTCGTCCAACAGGCAAAGGTCAAGGCGTCCGAGGCGGCGCAGAAAGTAGAGGACAAGGCGGTCGAAGTCAAGGACAAGGTCGTCCAGGGCGAGAAGAAGGCAGAGGCCAAGGTCGACAACTTGAAGGACGGCAAAAAGTGGGTCTAAAATATCACCAATTTAATTCTCTTGCGGTAGTTTGCAAATCAAAACAGTATATCAGTCCTGAATCCGTGTACACAATCTGTGCGAAACAACCGAGTCGAGAGAGAGAGACAGAGAGAGAGAGACAAGCGATGAAATTTGGCGAAGGTCGTTCGACGTCCGACGCGCGCGACGGGTGACACGCGCGCGCAAGTTTTTCAAAGTCCCGCGAGCCGACGAATCGCCGACACGCAGTTGGTTCACTCTCGATCGCCGTTTGCGTCGACCCAACACGATTATGGGCGGACTGACAACACTGGCGTTGAACGCCGTGCTGTACTTTATCGGGGGATCGCTGTCGATCGTCGCGCTCAACGTCCTGTATCAACTCGTGCGCCTCGTCCCCTTTCCCCCTTTGTCGACACGCGTCCGATCAACTGATCACCTTCTCGAGTAGCTCGCGCCGAGAGACCCAACAAGGCCTCCGCTCGTGTTCCACTATGTGCCCGTCATTGGATGCGCCGTCTCGTACGGAATGGACCCTCTCGGCTTCCTCGACGACTGCAAGCGCAAGGTACGCCCCCCCTTTCTTCACGCGCCTTGCGAGTCACATCCAGTAATGCGCTGACAACTGTGCGCGGTGACGGCGGCTACAGTACGGACCCGTCTTCACGTATCCTCTCCTCGGACGCAGAATCACCGCGACTCTCGGCCCGCTCGGAAGCAACTTTGTCCTCAACGGCAAGCTCGCACACGTGAATGCAGAAGAAGCCTACACTCATTTGACCACCCCGTGCGCACAAAATTTCAGCCTTTTGGGTTTTTGTTTCGTTTCCCTTGTCCCTAACCTGTCCTTTTCTTCTTGGTCCCTGCAGCGTATTTGGTACCGAGGTCGTGTACGACGTACCGAACCACGTCCTGATGGAGCAGAAAAAGTTTGTCAAGTTTGGCTTGACCACCGACAACTTTAGGCGCTACGTCGGTCTGATCCGCCAAGAAGTTTTGGGTTACGTCTCGACTCATGTCTTTGACAACGATGTGAGTTCCCGCCTTTCTCATCAAGAGACAGAGTTCAGCTTGCTAACGATCACTTCCACAGGTCAAGAAATCCGCTACCGGTGTCGACGCTTTCACGACGAGTTCAGAAATCACGATCCTTACGGCTTCGGCGACGCTGCAAGGGCGCGAGGTACGCAAGGCGATGGACAAGTCTTTCGCCGAGTTGTACCACGATCTCGATGGTGGTTTCACGCCTCTCGTGAGCGCTGCATTTGTCATTCCTGTCTCGTGTCGCGTCGCCGAGCTAACTAACCGCTACGACCTCGATGCCAGAACTTTGTTTTCCCCAACTTGCCGCTCCCGTCCTACCGTCGTCGTGACCGCGCTCAGCTCAAGATGCGCGAGTTCTACATTTCGATCCTCGAAAAACGACGTGCTTCTCCCGACGAGGTGAGCTCTTATCGCACTCGGGACCCCTGACCTGCGCGATGGAGTGATACAGCATGGCTGACTTGTTCTATACCACGTTGGCAGCCCGACCTCGACATGTTGACCGCGCTCCAGAACCAGACGTACCGCAACGGCGAACCTTTGACCGACAAGCAAATCGCTCACATCATGATCGCCTTGTTGATGGCGGGACAACACACGAGTGCCGCAACTGGTGCCTGGGCCATCTTGCGACTCGGCGAGAACCAAGACCTCCAGTGAGAAACCCATCACCTTTTCCGCAGAAAACTGTCTCGGTCAATTGGGCAGCGAGACTAATTCAACTACGGTGGGGTTTTTTTTTTTCGTCTGACAGGCGCCGACTGTGGGAAGAGCAAGTCGAGTACCACATGGACAAGGACACGAACACGCTCAACGAGTTGACGTACGAAAACTTTCAAACGCCGCTCCTCGTCGCGACGATCAAGGAACTGTTGAGGATGCACCCGCCGCTCCACTCGCTCATGCGCAAAGTCATCTCGGACTGCCCCGTCCCGAGTTCGGTCGGTTCCCCTGCGGCCGAACCGGGCCAGTCGAGCGCGTTCAAAAAGTCACACGAGGCGACAGAGTACGTCGTGCCCAAGGGCGAGTTTGTCCTCGCCGCGCCCGGGTACAGCCAGGTCGACGAGTCGATCTGGGGCAAGGACGCGAAACAGTTCAGGGTCGACCGGTGGTTGGACAACGAGGGGGGGAGCAAGGTCCCCGGGGACGAAGACGAGGGCGAGGAGGATTACGGATGGGGCAAGATCTCGAAAGGTGGCAAGAGTGCCTGTGAGTCTTCGACGGTCCTGGCCCCCCCTTTTTTTTCCCGCACGCAGGGGGATTGGTCCATTGACCAAGCGTTCTTTGTTTTGGACCCCGCCAGACCTTCCGTTCGGTGCTGGTCGTCACCGTTGCATCGGTGAACAATTTGCTCAAGTAAGCGCTCGGGTCGCGGTTTTCTTTCGGGTAACCGCCGTGACTGACGCGGTTTCGTTTCTCGCAGGTGCAATTGGGTACCATCATCGCTACCCTCGTTCGCGAATTGACTTGGACTCTCGACCAACCTTTCCCCGGAAACGATTACACTGTAGGTTTTTCCTCGCGGGGGTACTTGACGCTGGAACCTGTAGACTGACGCCATCGGACCATCCTCGTGTTTAGACTATGATCGTCATGCCCGCCAGCCCGCGGAACGTTTCGTTCAAGCGTCGAGTTTGAAGAGATTCTTCGGAACGGCCTCCCCTTCCCTTCGCCCCCCTTCACGCCTCTCCCTTTCTCTAGACTTTCCCGGTGCCCTCTCATCTGATCAGCATTTCGCAGCAGTCTCTCCCTCTCCCTCTCTCCCTCTCCCTCTCTCCCTCTTCGAACCTTTGACGTCGTGTGCTCGCACATCGCGAACAGGGAATCTAGGTTTTTTTTACGTAATGAAATAATGGACTCGCGTTTCGACTTTCTCCGGACAATCCTCAGTCGGTGTAGGGAGGCGGTACGGCTACGCGGGCGGGGAGGGGAGGTTGACGACGAGGCAGGAGGAGTTGGTGTCCCCCTCCTTCTTTCCCGAATCGGCAACTCTGCGAGGTCGAATTGCAACGGGAACCTTTGCTGCGTGGGGCTTGTTTTGCCTCTCGTTAAACCCGGTATATCCTTCAGCGTAGGTCGTTTATATTGCTCGACCGGGCGCGCGTCGCCCCCACATGAGACTGAAAAACGAGAGCATATTTCGAGCGTTGCTAGCCCGAGAGATCCGACGCGCCTCCCGCCCGCCTTCGCTTCCCCTCTCTCCTTGTTTCCCCTCCTCTTCGCCCCCACAAAACAAACACATCCTCTCTCAACATGTCTACTACTGAAGAGACCCCGGTCCCCGTCGTCGCGGATGACGCGCCCATCGAGAAGACTGAGCAAGAAACTCCCGCCGCGCCCGCCAAAGACGACGCCGACGAGTCGTCCGCGACCGCGACCAAGGCTGGAGAGAAGCGCGCCGCCGAAGACGACGCAACTGAAGGTGAATCCGACGCCAAGAAGTACGCCCCACCGCCATCTCTCATTGTTGCTCTACACGCGTCGCGTCGAACGTGATCTTAACTCGCGCGATCTCTCTCTCTCTCTTCTGAACACCCTCGAACAGGGCCAAGGCTGACGAGCCCAAGGAAGCCGAGAAGAAGGACGAAGAAGAGCCCGCCGCTGCTGCTGCGGCCGAGGACGAAGAGGAGGACGTCAAGGGAGATTTGGCTCACCTCGACGCTTCAAACATTATCGAGGGCGGTCGCCGAACTCGTCAGTATCGCCCCCCCCTCCTCCTCGCTTTTTCGTCAGTTCCCGTTTCGTGAGACTGATCCTTTTGCCTCGGATCGAACGCTTCGAAATGCGGAACGACAGGTGGTAAGAAGATTGATTACTCGAAACTCGAGGGAGCAGACGAAGACGAGGACGAGGAGGATGACGAGGACGCTCAACCCGTCGACCCCGTCGACGAGGAGGGCGAGGGTGAGGACGACGACGAGGACGAGGAGTAGTGAGTCGTGTCTCCCTCTCTCTCCTCGGCGCCGACCTCGACTCCGCACATGTGCACCCAGCCCTTTGCTGAATCTCGCGTTTGCGTTTGCTTTTGCACTTTTTCGCAGAACTCGCCACGCCGTCTTGCTTCTTCGCTCCCCTCTGGTCGAAAACTCCCCCCCAAAACCGCTTCCGTGCTCGCCCACCAACCATTCGTATTTACGTAACACTTACCAATGTCGGATTTTATACTCCATTTCGCTTCTCTATCGATTGTGGATGGGACGGAGATGCGTCACATTCGCTCGGACGCCGCGCGTCGTCGATCATGCCTCCGAATGCATGTCCCGGCCCGTGCCGATCGCGACGCGGAAACTTCGGAAGAGAGGAGAACCCCTCGCCCTTTCGCCCTCGGTCTAGAATCGGCCTCGCTTCGCTTCGGAACCGCACTTGTCGATGAGCAAGAACTGTTGCAAGTCTCGGGAGTTTGACAATCCGCGCTGGTCTCTCCTTCTTGCCCCCCACCTTTCCCCTTTTTTCCCTCTCGTTCGCCGCTTCGACCTCCTATTTCGTTCGCAGCGGCATCGGGGAACCTGTCACGGACGCACCCATCGGGCTCACTTTTTATGTCGGTTGCAAAAGAGTATACCCGCTGGAACCCGCACTCGCGACGTCCTTTGCTCAGCTCTTCGAAAAAAAAACTCGACGGTGGGGCCTGCCTTGGGACAGCTGTGCTCGGCGCCCGTGAACTCTGCTCGCCATTCTGCCGCGGCCTCATGTAGCTGTTTTCGACGACGACCGTTTTCGAGCGCGTTTTTTCTGCCGAGTAAGCAATGCCATCGAGCTCTCCTCTAGTAGAAATTTCCGCCCTTCTTCTCGATACGCAAAACCTGTGGTCTCTTGTGTCCCCGGCTTCGATCTCCGCCGTTTCCACGTTGCAATGTTGCAATGGTCACCTTGAACTGCCATCGTGGCGCGCGAACCGCCCAAGGTGACGAGCGACGACCATTCGAGTTTGGTTGGACGCTCTCCTGCCCGTCGAGACTCTTCCGTGTTGCAGGTCCTTGGTCCATGTATGATGCGCTTCCAACCCCGATGCGTGTTCGACTTGGGGGCAGTGCAGCAGAGAGTCGCTCGAAGGTCGTCGGAAGTCCCGAGTTCAGGCGGGATTTGAGATAGCGACGACGAGAAGTGCACAGATGCGCCCGAGCAGCAACTGGACCAGAGCACCGATAGCCCGGTAGAAGGTAGACGTCGCGCGTGCGTGCGGAGGGTTCCGACGAAACAAGTCTAAGTTGTCCGCCGCGCGCGTGCTGCCTCTCCGTACCCGAACCTCTCGATCGCGACAGAGTTTCTCGTAGCTCCTCTCGCAAGACCGCGTGCGAGCTCCGATTCACCCTCGCCCGAACCGCGTTTCTCCGCCTCGCGCGCAACGTTCCCGACTCGCCAACTCGCAACTCCCGTCCTTCGGCACGCGATGGCGACCTCGAACGAGAAGAACCTCGCGTTCACCCTCGTAGCAGATGAAGGTGACTTGGGCTACCAGACCCAAGACTTGCGCGCCGCGCTCGAGAAGGGAACCGACGAACTCAAACTCGACACGTTGAGGAGGATCATCGTCTCGACCCTCAATGGCCAGCCCCAAGTCAGTCTCCGCTTTTTCCCACACCGAGCAGCCGCTGCGTCCCTGACGCGCCGCGCGAGCGAGAGTCGCGAGCTGACTGACCTCTCCCCCCGCCCCTGGTCGTATGTCACACAGCCCGCTCTGTTGATGCCAATCATTCAGTTCGTTCTCCCTTCAAAGTCGAAACAAATCAAGAAGCTCTTACAGTCAGTTTCCAGAGTCGAGGTCATTGCACCAAAGGCCCGAGAGCTGACTTTGGAAAAGTTGACTGTAGCTTCTACTGGGAAATCTGCCCCAAGTACGATGAGAACGGCAAGCTCAAGCAAGAGATGATCTTGGTTTGGTAAGCACAATTTCGGCACGTCCTCGAGGTATACATTGGACTGACTTGATCTGTTTGTTCGAACAGTAACGCGATCCGAAATGATCTCGTGAGTTTGATGATTTCGCGCTCGTATGCGGCTCAGCTGGACGTACTGACCGGTTGCTCCACGAGTAGCAACACCCGAACGAGTACATCCGAGGTGCAACGCTCCGCTTCATCCAGAAACTTCGTGAACCCGAACTCCTCGAACCTCTGATTCCGACATGTCGACAATGTCTCGTGAGCTGCTCGTCTCATTATTCGGCCATCGTGTACTTTCAACGTACTTACTGTATTCTTTCGACTCAGGAACACCGACACTCTTACGTCAGAAAAAACGCCGTCATGGCCATCTTCACCATCTACAAAAACTTTGACTTCCTCATTCCCGATGCTCCCGAACTTATCCAAACTTTCATGGCCGCCGTAAGCTATTCTTTCGCGGTTGCACGTTCAGAGCGCTCCGTTCAACTCACCGTGGTCACCTCGATCGGTCACAGGAATCCGACACGACCTCGCTTCGCAACGCTTTCGTCATGTTGCAAGCGGTTTCCTCGTCGCGAGCTGTCGAATACTTCCTCTCGATCTACGAGCAAATCCCAAACTTGGACGAGATGATGCAGTTGAGCGTGATCGAACTGATCCGGAAAGAGTCGAAATCGAGCGGAGCTGGAAACGAGGGTGCCCTCAAGGTGAGAAGTTGTTGCGCCTTGTTTGTCCGGGCCAAGTAACCACGTACTGACGAGACTTGAAACCGGTGTCAAGGCTCGGTACATCAAATGCATTTTCGAGTTGCTCAACTCGGGCTCGCACTCGGTCAAGTACGAGGCTGCCGCGACTCTGACGACCTTGACCCAAAACCCCGCGGCCGTCAAAGGTGAAAACCCCCCGCCGTCTCTTCGCACCGCCATTGAAGGGTTGTGTGCGCTGACACTGCCTGTTCCTTGTCCGTTCACGTAGCCGCTGCAAGCTGCTTGATCTCGCTCGTTATTCAAGAACCTTCGAACAACGTCAAGACCATCGTCCTCTCGCGCATCTCGCTCCTTCACCAAAAGCACGAACACGTCCTGGACGAGCTCGTGATGGACATCCTGCGAGTCGTTGGGAGTCCCGATATGGACGTCCGAAGGAAGGCCTTGGAGATCGCGTTGGACATGGTCAGCTCGAGGAACGTCGAAGAGGTGATCGGTTTCTTGAAGAAGGAGTTGATCAAGACGCTAGACGGTACTTTCGAGAAGGTGTGACCTCCATCTCGCCTGCACTCTTGGAGAATCGTGAACTGACGATCGTGTTTGAACGGACAGGCGACCGAGTACCGACAACTTTTGATTCAAACGATCCACTCGTGCGCGATCAAACACTCCGAGGTCGCATCGTCGGTTGTGCACGTCCTCATGGAGTTCCTCGGAGACGCTTCGAACGCTTCTGCCGTCGACGTTATCGCGTTCGTTCGAGAGGTCGTTGAAAAATTCCCCAACCTCCGAAGTGGGATCGTCGACAAGCTCCTGCAAACCTTCCCCGACATCAAGAGCGGCAAAGTGTTCCGGGGAGCGATGTGGATTGTCGGAGAGTATGCAGCGACGCAGGAAGAAGTCGGGGAAGCCATGGACAAGGTCAGGCAGGTCATCGGCGAGATCCCCATTTTGGCCTCTGAACAAGTGAGCTTGTCCTGCGACTCTGCTTTCGGTCCCGTGCGTTGCTCACCCGTGGCGATGTTTCGCTCTCTAGCGGCTCCTCGACCAAGCTGAGCAAGAAGCGCAAGCGTCGACCGCCGACCAAATCAACGGCGAATCTCAACTCGCCGTCAAATCGATTCCGACGACGACGACCCGAGTCCTCGCCGACGGTACCTACGCGACCGAGACGGCGTTCTCTTCGACTCCGTCCGCCTCGCACGCCGCCAACCTCGAGGCCGTCAAGGCCGCGGCGAAGCCCCCTCTGCGAGCGTTGATCCTCGGCGGCGATTTCTACACCGCGACCGTCCTCGCCGCGACTCTGACCAAGTTGGTTCTGCGTTACAAAGAGCTGAGCGAGGGCAACGACAAGTCGGTAAACGGACTGCGAGCAGAGGTAAGCCACCGCATTCTTGACGCCGATGTGACCAGCTGAAAAAGCTCACCTCGAACCCGTCGCACAGTGCATGTTGATCATGACTTCGCTCATCCGAGTCGGACAATCCCAATTCTCGGCCGTCCCGATCGACGAAGATGCTCAAGAGCGGATTCTTACGTGCCTCCAGTGTCTCGCCGAACTCGATAACCCGGCCCACGCTGCCAAGGTCGAGGAGATCTTCTTGCAAGATACCCAAAAGGCCTACACCATGATGGTCGAGCACGAGGAGGTCAAGGCACGAGAGAAGAAGAAGCGGGAAGAGAAGAGTAGCCAGATCCAAGCCGACGACCTCATCTCGTTCCGACAACTCGCCAAGAAGACGAACGGAGCTGAAGCGGACGAGGCGAGTTTCCACTTTTGTCGAATCCGAGTCGGAGTCAAGCTCGGGACTGACGTTTTTGCGTTTCTCGCACCACAGTACGAGCTGGATCTGACGAAGGCGACCGGAGCGGTCGAGGCGGCGAAAGACGACTTCATTTCGAAACTCCAACGAGTCGTCCAACTCACTGGGTTCTCCGACCCGGTCTACGCCGAGGCGTACGTCAACGTGCAAGGGTTCGACATCTTCCTCGACGTCCTGATCGTCAACCAAACGAACGAGACGCTCCAAAACTTGACGTGCGAGTTTGCGACGCTCGGCGACCTCAAGCTCGTCGAGCGACCAACGACGCATACTCTTGGTCCTCAGAGCTTCCAATCGATCAAAGCTACCATCAAGGTGAGTTTTGCTCGTGTGACTCCGCATGGACTCGACCTCGAGATTGACGCCCGAGTCCGCTCGTTAGGTTTCCTCGACCGAGACGGGAGTCATTTTCGGCAACATTTTCTACGACGGCGCTTCCGTCTCGAACGACAGTCAATGCGTCGTCCTCAACGATATCCACATCGATATCCTTGATTACATCACTCCCGGTTACTGCAACGAGGCTCAAGTGAGTGCTATCTTTCTCAGTAAATGAGGGAAAAGCCCGACAGCTGATGCTTTGTTGTTTGCCGACAGTTCCGGAGTATGTGGACCGAATTCGAATGGGAGAACAAGGTCAATGTTTCCACGACGATCGACAACCTCCGTTCTTGTCAGTTAATCTTGCCCACCTCGCCGTGGCGCGAAAATCACTCACTCACCCTTTTTTGTGCTCGTCAGACCTCGCCCATATCATGTCGTCGACCAACATGGCGTGCCTCACGCCCGACGCCGCACTCGAGGGCGACTGCGGCTTCCTGTCGGCGAACCTGTACGCGCGCTCGTTGTTTGGCGAGGACGCGCTCGCAAACTTGTCGATCGAGAAACTCGCCGACGGCAGTCTGACGGGACACGTGCGCATCCGATCAAAGACTCAGGGCATCGCCTTGTCACTCGGGGACCGCATCACCGTGTCCCAAAAGCTGCCGCAGTAAAGTCCTCCTCAGGTCATTAACCCCCCTTTCACCCACGCTTCTCCTCTCTGCCTCGTTTTCGTCATCGGTTGTTTCTTCGCCCTCCCGTTTTCTCTGTGTATCCCCCCCCCCCTTTTCCAGCTCGTATACGTCTTTTGCTTTAAACAAGTCTCCTTCTGCAGTATCGAACCCAAAAAAGCCTCATCTTCCTCTCTACAGCCCGTCCGACTCGGCACTCCGAACAGAAAGGGAGAAGAAAGGTACCGGGAAACGTGAAGAGTCGAATTCAACAACAACAGAAAAAAGAACAGGGAGGAAGCCTGCAGAAAGCGGAAATATTCTCGAGACAACAACTGTGGACAACGGCGACGACACACATACTGGCGAGCGGAAAAATGACCTCCTCCACACTCCTCGCCTGTTCGAGAGTCGATTCTGTGCGCAAGAAGTGTCAGTCAAAGAATGCGACGGAACGGCCTCTAGGGTGGCGTAATTTCGACATACATACGGGTACAAAAAACATTCGGGAGAGAGTCTCTCAACATTCGAACCTTCTGCGGAACCTCGGTTGCGGGACCATGACTTCGACGCCTTGGACGCCCTCCCTCGCCTCGAGCCACTGTTTGACGTCCTCGACTTGGCGCGCGGGTGGGTCCGAAGACGGTACGCCGTACAGTTCGTAAATGTGTTCGTTGGCGAGTTGACCGACCGGTCCGACGTACGCGAGCTGCGTCGAGTGTCGGTCTTCGCTCGTCGTCGTCGAACCTTGCGACGACTCTTGGGAAGAGGAAAAAGTCGGAGACGTCGGCGAGGGGAGGATCGACTCGGGAGGGACTTTGGTCGAGATGGTGAGGTACGTCGAGTGAGAGTAGTCAAGTTTTGGAGGGTTCGTCATCGTCGTCGGGGGAAGAAGCGCGTGCAGTGCGAGGTGGGAAAGGGAGAAACGCCCGCCTCTTCCGTCACATGCCGAATCTCGACCCCTGTCGTTGTCTTCACTCGCTTCTCGTGACGCGTCAAACACAAAATCTTTCACCGACGTTCGGCGCACTCGACCGCAGACTAAGATACAGGACGCCTTCAGTCCGAGACAATCGTAGACTCCTCAATCCAATTACGATTTGCATCGGCACATAATCGAACAAACGTCGGGAACAACGAATTCAACGGCAAGACAAGCCCACATTCACAGGCTACTTCCCAGCGACATCTAGCCCATAGATCTTTCTCTTCCTGAATGAGCCCTCGAGGTGCGCGATAGAGTGAGAGGGACGACCCTGAGAGCTCGGTTTCTTTCCCTGCGAAACAGTTTCGACGCTCCGTTTCAGCTTGACGGGGTCGAACCACAGAGGAGGACCCAGAACGTCTGACCTCTCTCGAGACGCTTTCATGATCCTGGAGAACCTCGTGAAGTAGTTGACGTGCCTGCGCATGAGGGGTTTTGTCTCGAGCCAGTCAACCTCTGGTCACAGTACTGGGTTGCGGCGACTTGGGGGTGATGAAGTATCCACACTCACGTTGTCGGCACTGCCTAGCTCGGACAAGGTCTCGCCTCGAATCCCTAAGCGTCGCACGTGAGGTTGAGCGCCGGTCGGAGCGGCGCGGTTCTGTCGATGTTGTTGCAGGGCGTGAGCACGTCACGCTTTCGCTTCCGCCTGTTCCTTCTGCCTCGCCCGCTCTTGCTCATGAAGCCATTCGAGGCGCTGCTGGTGACGAAGGTCGGCTAGACGTTCTTGGTACAGTCTACCGAGAGGTGCCAGACGGCATCAGCGAGATGAGAAAAACCTCG
The DNA here is from genome assembly GCA_037042985.1 of Sporobolomyces phaffii. Classification (NCBI taxonomy): domain Eukaryota; kingdom Fungi; phylum Basidiomycota; class Microbotryomycetes; order Sporidiobolales; family Sporidiobolaceae; genus Sporobolomyces; species Sporobolomyces phaffii. Next base: position 22,721 of record JAWNFN010000023.1, read on the forward strand.
CGAGGGTGTAGTCACGCACGCTTCGCTCGGCTTGCCCCATCGTGCATCTGCCAACTCGCCTTGAGAGCGTTCGCCGCTCGGTATAAGCGAGTTGCGATCGATAAAGACTTGCGAGGGTTTGCCTTGTTGCTCGAAGTCCGTCTGCGAGTCGTTTGGGAGACGGTAGATGCGACGGCCGGCAGAGTTCATCTTGACCGAGAGTTTGAGTAGCGATTCAACCAAAGAGGAGGACCCTCGGCGTACGCGAGGAATCCGAGGTAGATCGATGGGGCTACGGCGTCCCGCTCGGACAATCCCGCGCAAAATCGCGCACAAGGAGGACCGAGCCCCCTTTGTCCGCGCTCACCTGATCCGATCGGGCGGGGAAAGCACGAGTGCGGTAGTGCATCGACCTCGTGACCACTTGTAAAGGACAGTCGAGGGTTACGGGCGCAGGGTTGGGGAAATTTGCGAACCGTTGGCAAAGGTTTTTACGTTGGGAGACAAGGGGTTTCTTCTACCGAGCCTAGTGGACAAGACTCCTCCTCGTTCATCGCACGCCGAGAACTTCGATTGTTTAGCGAGAGTTGAGAGCAGACTTAGTTCGTGGAGGAACCCGTCGGATCTTTGCGAGATACCTGCGGCGAGATCATGATCAGCTTTCAGCGACCCATCCATGGTCGAGCGTAACTTACTGGAACGTAAGGGTTATTGACAGGCTGCTCTCGATTCCGAGACGGCAGAACATGGCAGATGAATAGTCGCGCGGCAAAACTTCACCAAGCCGGGGAAAAATCGCTCACCAGCCACTTCGGCTGCTCGTGATCCTTGATGATCGACGTCGCAACTGCTCCGCGAAGGTTCTTCGAATCCAAGACGCCGTGATTTCGCATGCTCAGCTTTCTTGCCTCTTCTCTGGCTAGCTCTTGCTCAGCCGCCCGCTCCGCCTCCTGCTCAGCCCGATAGGCACTTTGCGCTGCTTGCTCCTGTTTCACGTACTCCTTACGGCGTCTTTCGATACGAGCTCTCTCTTCGGGAGTTCTGCCCCGCGTTGGAGTGAAGTGGAGAGACAAAACAACCGGGTCAGCTGCACGGTTCTCGACGACCGGTGGGAAAAAGGATCCAAACCTCACTGGTTCAAGGGAGGACCACCACCATGCCGTAGCTTCGCGACCTGGTCCGTGTAGTGAGTAGCTGGAGGACTCATTGCCGAGAGTAATCGGGGAGAGACGAAGGCGGTCGAAAAGGGAGGGGAAAAGGGGAGGGGGGGACTGAGAATCGGTCGTTCGTGGGCACCGCACGGCCCCAAAAAGAGACCAAGTTTAGCTCACAAGGTCTTTGCCGTGAATCGATCAATCGATCGACCACGTCGGGGCTATCTTGAGCAACAAGAACAGGAGGTGAGTGGCGGAACGGATCCCCAGTTTCTGGCGGGAACGAGGGTCGTGCGAAGACGGACGACGGACGCTGGCATCAAGGGGGACGCCCCCACGACTCCGCTAGACAGCACCCTTATATTAAGTCATACCCTAATCAGCCATTTTTGTTACACAGGGAGAGAACGAAAGTACGTGAAAAGAACGAGGGAGGAAACGAGATCCGCTACGATGCGGAACGGAGAAAAACGAGGGTGGACGAACGGAACCAGAAACGATTCGACGGGTAGTGGTCTGATCGACTCGGTTCCTGGTGCGCAGACGTGGAGAGAAAAGAACGAATAGACAAGGTCGCAAGAGTTTTGCGAGGGTTTTTTTAAGCGGTAGCTTGGGGTTGAGATTCCGAGGCGGCTGCAGCTGCGGCGGCGGCTTTACGTTCCGCGGTAGCTTGAAGGGCCGATTGCGATTCCTTCATGCGAACCGTCGTAGATTCGAAAGAACGCATTCCCTTGAGTCCCCAGCGGGAGAGCATCGAGTGATCTTCGTCCCACCCCGAAGTCGGAGTCGTGAGCATGCGTTCACCCTGTTGCGGCCAAATTCAGTCTCGAAATCAACGTGCGAGAACAGTCAGAGAGAGGCACGAACAGTGAAGATCGCGTTCGCTCCAGCCATGAAAGCAAGGGCCTGTTCGGATTCAGTGTAACTGATGCGACCTGCAGCGAAACGGATGATGGAGCTTTGAGGTGTTTGCGAACGGTGATCAGCGCACGAACGGAAACTCAGACGAGGGAGGTTGCGAGCTCACGTAGGAAGGACGATACGAGCGGTAGCGATGGTGCGAAGGAGCTCCTGGACTGTGACACGCTCGTTCGCTTCGAGGGGAGTAC
>JAWNFN010000024.1:0-24255 GCA_037042985.1 Sporobolomyces phaffii
CCGAACCCGGGGTCCGAGGAGGTGGTTTCGACGAGCGAATCGGGGTCGATTCGTGTGTCGTTCCGTGTACGACGAGGGAAGCCGCCGAAGTCGACTGCGTCCTTCGATGAGACGAAATGCGAGGTCGTGCGAGGTCGGGAGAAGCGGGGATCGGTTCCAAGGGGTTCCGGGACGACCTGATGAAGCGTTGCCGCGGTGTTGACTCTGAGTCTGATGTCGGCGCCGAGACAGATTGCGACAGAGTGCGTGGCGAGGTTGAAAGAGCCGCAGACGGTTGGGTCGGGAAAGCGAGGAGGGATTGGGAACGTTTATGCCGAAGCCCTCTCGGGCGTTGGGGAGTTCGAGTCGGTGAAGGATCTCGAGACGAAGCCGAATATGTCGTTCTCCGCTCGCTTCTCTCTTTCGCGTGGTCCGTGAGCGAATTTGAGCGGTGGATACTCGGCGTAGGTTTAGGTTTGACGGGAGTCTGAGGTACAAATTCTGTCGCTGCGCTGGCGAGCATGATCGGAAGCTGCGAATGAGTGAAGGCCGCGGAGGAGAGCGTCGACGTTGTCTCGGATGATGAGGCGAAGGACCCGGCAGAGTACGTCGAGGAGGGGGTCGTCGCAGCTGAAGGGCCAAGGCTGGTCTCGGGTAGTAGGTAGTAGTACAAAATCTCTATAATCTTGATCCTATCGGTCGACGCTTCGATGTATCATCAATTGACTGTGCGCGGCGAGACACGTGACGATTTCGATGACAGACGAGGACGGACCTAACGGGTTGGGCGACGTTCCGATCCTTGAGCACTTTAACGATACTCTCGAGTCCCCCTGACTCTTCGAATGCCCTCAGGTTCTTGGGCCGGTCCACGAGCGCACAAAGAAGCGTATCGAGCGCGCAGATGGCGAGATTTTGTGCCGCTGTTGACGCCATGGCTTCGAGTTGAGCGGAGCGGAACGGATCGACGGAATGGTGGAAAGCTGGAGACGTCGGGAAGAGGACTGGCGAAGGATGTGGGGACGAGTTGAGAGTCGCGATCGGGGTCGTAGTTGCGGCGGCGCTCGTAGGCCGGGTCAATTCGACGACTGCGACGAGGTACTATGATCTTCGGAAAAGCGAGTCAGCAGGTTGCACGAGGTTCCCTCGGTCCTTTGTGTGCGCACCTCGAGACTGGCCTTGCGGGCAAACAGGCGTTGACTCGGGCGATGGAGGAGAAGCAGTCCCTGGATCAACCCGAGGCACCTCGACATGTTGTCCCGGACCTTGTCGGCGTCTGCCTCGTCCGTCTCGAGGATTACGTCAGTGGATTGCCGTCAGGAGGGTTGAAGATCGAGGTTACCTGAGCCCTTGAAGGTGTCGAACCTGACGAGGGTCCTTCCGAGCCATTCGAGCAGGCCAGAGGTCACTGTCGCGCTCGTGTCAGCCGAGGAGGGTGAGTCGGAGTCGGTCAGAGCTCACGGTTGCGCTCGAGCGAGTCTTGGGACGCGAGGAACGCGTTGACGAGATGTTGATGCGGATCGAGGGCGAGCGGCGCGACGACGGCCTCGACCTGACTGAACGCGATCGCATGTCGACTAGGAGACGTCTTGAGCGACAGGAGCGTGTCTAGCGCGTCTCCGAGCAGAGGTGTGAGCGTGCGATGTTGCATCAGTTGAATCACGAGTTGAAGGAAATCCCCCTCTCGCCCTCATCATTCATGCCAGACAGTCTGTTTGGATCAGACTCGGATGACGACGATTCGCTCGTCGTCGCGAGTGCCGACACACCTCCGATCCCGGGCCTGTACGTCTTCCCCGACGCCGTGCCCGCCCACGTCCAGCACGCGCTCGCGCTCTCGCTCTCGGAATCGGTCTGGCCCGGCCCTGCTTCGAACCAAGTCATGCTTTTCGACTCGCCAGTCCGAACCCGTGGCCGGTCGTCCCTGCCCGACTTTCTCACGCCCGTCCTCGACCTCCTCCCCTCGATCCTCGCCCCGCTCCCGCCGGCCCTCCTCGCGACCATCTTTGACGAGTCGAGACCGCGACAGTGCATTCTGAACCTGTATCGTCCCGGTGAGGGCATCTCGCCCCACGTCGATCTCGCATCGAGGTACCAAGACGGCATCGTCGGCATCTCGTTACTCTCTTCGACCGTCATGGACTTTGCCCGCGCACGCGACTCCGAGTCGCCCAAAAGATACGCCGTCAGGTTGAAACCGGGTTCGGTCTACGTCTTGTCGGGCGAGGCGAGGTACGACTACTGCCACGGGATCGCGTACCGCGACGAAGACGTCGTTCGGGATCGCGACGGGAACGAGACGAGGGTTCGAAGGGACGTCCGCATGAGCGTCACGTTCAGGCGGATGAAGGACGGAGCAGACGTGATCGGTCCGTCTTGAAACCCCCGGGGCTCCCATCCAAAAGACGCGCTGGGGTTTCGGAAAAACATTTCTCGAAAGCCTTTCTCGTCCGCCCTCTCCCCCTCCCCCGCCCCCCCGCCTCCCCGGCCCCGTTGCACAACGAACGGACGTCCCAAAGTCCGCCGACGTTGCCAAAAAAAGCCGTCGAACGGCTTTTCTTTCCTACGAACCGTCTAGGAATCAGTCACGAGCTCGTCGTGACCCCCCCCCCCCCGCGCCACCCAGAGTAAGGTTCGTCATCCTTTTGTTGCTCATTCCGACAATGCGTCCACTCTCTACTTCCCTTTCTTGTCAGTTTCTCATGCTGACGCGCTACTACGATTCGTTCGAAGAGCTTTTGAGTTCCAACTCTCACGCCCACACGCACCTAGAAAAAAAAAAGCGAACGTAGGTCGGGTTCCCCGGGAGAGGAGGGGGGGGGGGGTCTGGGACAGAAGCGGAAAGGGAAAGGGAGAGGGCGTATTCGAGAATTACATACAACTCGGGAAAGAAAAGAAAAAATGGTACAAGACATACACACACACAAAAGTCTAACCCCGCACCACAGAGAAATCACGGCATACCTCTTTTGCAAAGAACCGACCCCATGAAAAGCGCCCCCCAAAGGGAGAGATCGAACCAGAAAAGAAAGAGAATCCTTTCTAGTCGTCTTGATTATCTCGGTTGAACTTTTGGCGAAGGGCTCATGATTTGAATCGCCGAACTGACTGCCTGTTGCAACGGCATGGCAGATAAGGTTGGAGTCGAGTGCGAGTGGTGCGAGTACTGCCCGTGGTGGTTGTTGTTGCTGTTGCCATTGTTTGAACCTCCGGCCTGTTGCGGGTTGATCGGGTAGTGTACGGCACCGGCAAACTCTCGAGGACCGGTCGTAGGGTTTTGGTTTGACGAATTGAGTCCGTACAAAACTCCCTGGGGGGGTGGAAAAAAGAAAAACATGTACGGGAAGGAGAGGGGGGGGGAAGGGGGGAAGAAACCGAGGTCAGCTTCTTTGCTTCGGTTCTCCAGTTTTTTTCTTTCGTTCTTTCTTTCCCGTCGAGTAGGCGGGATCGGTTTGACTACGAGCTAAGAGACTTGGCGCGCGAAAGAGAGAAGGGAACCCGTACCATGAATTTGGAATCGATCGAGTTTTCGAAAAACTTGTTCCTCATTTTGAAGAATGTCGACAGCGTCAACAGCGAGTCGGAACCGGCTTGGTGTTGGGGTCCTATCCGTGCTACCTGATTACGTCTCCGAGTGTCATCGTCAGCTCTCGCATATATGCAGTCACGAAATTGGGGGGAAGGGGTGCGAAATGAAAAACTGACCTGGAGATCATCGGCAACTTCTTGAAGACCACCTTTGAGCGTCTTGCAGCTCTTCATCAAGTACTGTGGTCGAAAGGTACGGGTTTGGCGTTATTGGCATTGAGCCAAAGCGAGGTGGGCAAGAGGGGGGGAACGCACCTTGATGTCCCAGATACACGGGAACCAAATTCTCAGCAGGTCGAAGAACTCCGTTTCTGTTGGCGGCAAGGGCGAACACGAGACAATCTTGAGAAGGTACCCAAAATCGTATCCGCTGTCGTGACACGCAAAAAAAAAAATGAAAGCCGTCAGTATCGCGAACCGGGGGGGGGGGGGGGGGGGAAGATACGCGAGTCGTATGTACCTGTGAAACGAGACCCATTGCACCTCGTCGAGCAAGACGAGACCCGACGAGATTAACAACTCGCCAAAGTGTTCGACCGAGATGCCGAGCTCTTCGTGGCGCTTGAAGTTGATGCCCGACTTTGTCAAGAGTTCGATCGACTCTGGCGCGTACATGTCGTCGTTGATGCTGAACCGGAAGTTGAACTGCCACGTGCACACGCCCGGGGCGAGTTCGCCGTTCTCGTCTGCGAGGGTGATGCCGAGTTGGATGATGCGCAGGAGGTCGACGTTGCACCGGAGCGTCTGGTAGTGGTAGTCGCTCGAGCCTCGGAACGAACCGATCGGTCGGGCGACGACTCCCGGGAACTCGGTGTCCTGTGAGGAGTTTCCGAGTAGCAAGAGTCAACGGGGGGGAAGCGAGGAGTGCGCAATGGGAGGGAGGGACTGACCATGGCGACGAACGGGTACTTGTCGATCGCGGCGCGGATGTAGCTCATCTCCTCCTCGAGGTTCTCGGCCCAGACCTCTTTTATCCGGTTTGTCTGTTGTTGCGGCTGCTGCATCGTGGGTCGGGACGCGCGAAGGCGAGGGCGAGGGTGAGGGAGAGATGGAGCGAGAGACGGCAACGTGCGAGCGAGGGGGCGGAGGGACCGGTTAACGAGGTAAGGCACAGAGCGAGAGTCGAGGTCGACGAGGAGGAGAGGGCGAGTAGTCGGGTGCGGCGGGATCAAACTGGCACGGCGCGAGTTGTCGTTCATCGCTACCTCGCTCCCAGACATCCCGCTTCGTGCAACCCCCCTTTCCTAAAATGGTGAGTCCTCGCTCGCTCCTCGGTTCCTCACACAGACTTGAACTAACCGCCGTCACCCGTTCGCACGTCAGGCGACTCACCGTGAAGCCAAGTGAGTTCCCTCTGATTCGCTCGCCCTCCACCTCGGACTCGCGCCCGCTGACAACCCTCGTGCGCCAACAGGTTTCCCGTCAAGGATTATGTCGAGTGCGTTGGTCCCCCGGTCGCGTTCGCGCCCACCCTCTCCCGTCCCCGACCTCGATGACTGATTTCCCGCCTCGCCGCCCCGCGTTTCCAGCGCTACCCCGATGCCCTCGAACGTGCCCCAGGTCGAGGAACTCGGTGTCACGTCGGCTCCGTTGAAATCCGCTTCCTACTTCATCGGAGAGTTCTGCAAACCCTACAACGGTGCGTCGCCCGTCGGTCCCCCCTCGTCGCGTCCCCTTCCGCTCGCGCTGACTCGCGCTCGGCACTCTCCCTGCAGAGGACTTCATGCTTTGCAAGTCGGAGAACCGCGACCCGGAACACTGCCTGAAGGAGGGAAGGAAAGTGACACGGTGTGCCCAAGATCTGCAAGTTTTCTTCCCTCCTCTCGCTTGTCCAGCCGGTTCACGAGTTGACCCAGAACCCCCCTCTTTGCGTGTTGACAGGATCTCAAAGGTTCGATCGACGTGCCTGAAAGAGTTTGACGCCCACTGGCAATGCCTCGAACGAAACAACCAAGTGAGATTCGATCTCTCTCCCTCCCGATCCATCACCGTCGTTTTAGCTGACGCGCGACTGTCTGAATCAGGAGTACTATTTGTGCCGAAAGCCCGAGCGAGTGTTCAACAACTGCGTGTTTGAGAAGCTGGTAAGCAGTTTTCTTGTTTCCCTTTATGCTGTCGCCAAGCTCGGCTTCTCATTGATTTATCTCTCTCTCGCCTCTCGACACAGAAACTCAAGAAGGAGATTCCGGGATCGCCAGCAGGACAGGCGCAAGTGCACGAGAAGAGCTGGCCCATTTACGGCGCGATCCAAAAGTAGACATTATCCGCTCTGCGCGTTTCTCTCCCCGGTTTTCGTTTTCTCCTGTGTCATTTTACGTGCCTTCTTCCTGTTCTTTCTCCGTATGGTGTCTCGCTCTCGGCCCTTCATGTGCTCTGATCCGCGGACAAGGTGAATCGCAAAATTTGCGACAACCTGCGTTGCTGTTTGAGGCTGGAGCTCCGGACTGGGCTCTTTCATCCCCTTCTGCATACTAATAGATCTCGAGCGATGAGCGTGCGTGTGAGATGAATCGACATCTCCGACCGCTAACCCCGCCGAGATTCACCTCGAGACGCCGCGCGACCTTCTCGTCACGAACAACTCGTCAGCTACGTTCAGCTTCGCACGCCGGCGTTGTTGTACGCCCTACAAAGCCTGTCCGACATTGTGAAGCTCCTCTGTTTCGTCTCTCGGCAGTCCCGTCGACCCGACTCCTTTCGCTCAACTTTCACTCTCTGCACCGCATCAAGCACTCATACAGGGTCCGCCAGGCGTCCGTTGTCTAGGACTCGAAGATTCCAAGCGCCTGCATCGAGCTACCTACCAATCGCTTGAGATTCAGTCCGCGAGTCAGACCCCACAACTCTTCGTCCCTTCGACCCTACCTCTCGAGCCGGTGTTATGGACGAATCAGCCTCAACCTTCACAGAGCGGTGGAAAATCTCTCTGTCACGTGCGCTGCTGGACCCACTTCGATCTGCGGACGTCGGCAGATCCTGACGCTCTTTCTGTCGCCTGCAGAGCTCGCAACGGCGCTCCAATCGCCTGCCTTCGATTCGGAACTCGCTACAAAGGAAGTGCAGAGACTGAGCGAAGAATTGACGGAGCGAGCAGGAGGCCTACCGAGCTATGAGCTAGGTCGGTGCGAAAGAGTGAGTCCGACTTCCCATGGATCCTGGGGCTATCGGTCCCGAGCGAGGTCGAGCGGTAGCTGACGTAATGAATCAGTTCTCTTTTCTACTTATCAGGAACTCAAGGGAGTACTCGATTGCTTGAACGAGAAGAAGAACAAGACGGCGCCGAAATCAAAATTCAGTTTCAGGCGGAGCACAACTACGTCCCCGTCTGTTCCGACGACTGCCGCTCCGATACCTCGAGCTCTTGACGTTCACTCGGGACTGTCGCCTTCACGGCCTAATTCGAGCCCTTCGATACCTCGGACAACCTTGACGATTTCCGCTCGATCGCAACAATACCTCTGCTCGTCTTCCCTGCCATCGAGCGGTACTACAACTTCTGAGGCTCTTCTACTACTCGACCTTACGGACTGTCTCGTCGACCTCTTGCCATCCTCGACGGCGGACGCCAAGTGCTCGGCCCCTTCAGCCGGCGCTTTTCCCGCGATCTACCTCTCGGGCCTCAAAGGCTGTACCGTCCTCTTGCCCAAGATTGACGGAAGCGTAATGATCAACGATTGTCGGGACTGCCAAATGGTGTTGGGAAGTCACCAAGTACGTGGGGCTTTCTTGGTGGTCGTACCCCTTTCGTAGCGATCTTCGCGCTCACCTTGCCGCTCGTTTCGGGCTTTACGACAGTTTCGAATGCACGATTCGAGTGCTTGTAGGTTGTACCTCGACACCAAGAGCACTCCCATCATTGAACGTTGCGACAAGCTCATCTTCGATCGGTATCCGGAAGGGTTTGATCCCGCTTCGCCAGTATCCGTGAGTTACTCGCTCTCTCCTCTCGTTACGACTCGGAAGATGTATATCTGATACATTTCGCCGGATAGACAACAATGTCGGATGCGTCAGCACTATTCGTGCAAGACTTTGATTACCCGTTTGCTACTTTGCAGAACCCGAGTCCGAATTGGAGACTTGCGATTGGAGACGACGAGGCGGCAGACTGGGTAGTAGAGTCTTCTGTGGATGGGCGAGGCGAGGTGCGGTATAGGAACAGCGAAGGGAGACGACAAATTTGGGAAGCGAAGATGCAAGCGAAACTGGACTGAAATCTCGATCACCGTCCTCGGGGCGACCGTCGCCAACCTCGCTCGAAAGGCTTCGCAAACCTGTCGCGGCTCGCGACTACGCGTCGGAAGATTGGCGGTTCGAGCTCTGAGACATGGCTCCCTTTCTCCCATCTCATCCCGCTCAGTCCTCGCGCTCAGTCCTCCATTCGCCGCTCAACCCTTGGGATCGGTAGCGCCTTCTCCGCAATCACCTCTCTCTCTTCTCATCCTCATCTCCATCTCCGCCTACATCGTCTTGAACAGCATTACCGAGCGTAAGTACCTGGCTGCAGCTCTCGTTCCTCCCTAGCACTGACCTGACCGATGTTCCTCCGCTTCGTTCAAAGTTGTCGAACCCTCTCTATCCGACGTGTCCCACTCCCGCGACCTTCTCCCTCGGTTTCCGAGCCTTTCCCTCCTCACGAACCACTCGGGTTCTTTCACTCAACACACCTCATGACGGGCCTCACTCGACACCGCACCCCTACCCAAATCGCCCGCCTCACCAAGGTGTACAAGCTTACTTGTCGTGGTCGAATCGAAGAATGGGTCCCTCGCTTCGGTCGTCGACTGGCTCAAGAAGAGCAAGCCGCTCAAGAATGGAGTGAGCGACCCTTGCGATGGTACGAAGCTGCCGGACCTTTGCAACTCGGGAAGATTGTTAGGGACGAATCGACAAACTCGTTCTGGGACGACGAAAGGAAACGGAAACGCGAGCGCGAAGACAGGGCGAAGAAAATCGATCCAAGGAACGGAGCGTTACCTCGAGTTTCGGCCCCGTCTGTCCGCAGCAGGAGACCCACTTCGATTCGCATCCAGCCATCCGCACCTTCAACTTCGTTCCATGCTCGGCCGTTCTCATCCGTTTCGATTTCGACTCTGGCCAAATTCTCCTTCTCGCCTCGACCTTTGGAGCTCGTTCGAGCGTACTCGACGACGACTCTCGCTCGGAAGAACGTTCTCCGGTCCAAGTTTTCCTCAGATTCGAAGATCGACCTACGTCAGATCATGAACGACTTCCGAGACCTCGAATTGCTCGAACTGATCAAAGGTGCCCGTCCAAAGAGCGAGTTCTCCTTCTTCCCATGTTCCCGAGCTGCCGATCCCTCGACCATATTCCTGATGCTAATCTTTCTCGTCGATCGTCTCTTCCAGGTGCTGTCGGATTCAAAGACGCGCATCGCGCTCTCTACCCTCTGTACCACCGCCTCGATCAGAACGAGATCCCTCACGTCACGTTCGGCGACCTCGACGCGGCCCTCCCCGAGCTGTACTCGAGTGCGTGGACGACGATCGAACAGAGACTCGTAGAGAACAAAGTATCCAAGCTCGACAACCTCGAGAAGCGAGAAAAGGCCATGCTCGAATTGGTCGCACTACACTCGTGAGTCGGTTTTCCTCCGGCAAAACCGCGGACGGGAATTCCTCTCTCTCTCGCTCACACACTCTTTGTCGTTGAATCATGTTAGGATCGGACCTCGTCGAGCAGAAGCATTCGTCGCGCAAGGATGCAAGTCGGCTCAAGAATTGCTCAAAGCCGAAAAGTTGGGCAAGGTCAAGCTGACCAAAGCTCAAAAGATTGGGCTCGTACACCGAAAAGTGAGTGCATCGCCATATTCGCGTCCTACTTCCCCCAAGTCGAGTTTTTCGTTCCCCTCGAGGGGTCCCCAACGACGAGTTTTTTGCCAACGGACAAAGTTTCTCACGCTGATAAGGGTTCTGGCCGAATTCCCCCTTTCGGGCAGGACTTTGATCGGTTGATCCCTCGCGAAGAGATGGAGAAGCTCAAATCGGCGCTCGAACGCGCGCTCGAGACGGTCGACTCGAAGTTCGAGTGCGAGATCCTCGGGTCGTACCGTCGCGGAGTTGGGTTCTCGTCGGATATCGACCTCGCGGTTCGACACCCGACCTTTGTCGACAAGGATGACGAACGTACCGGGAAAGCGTTGATGGACTCGATTGTGCGGAGACTCGAGGACCAAGGTCTCGTCGAACCCGAGAACCAACTCATGCTCGGTCCCAAGAAATACGCCGTAAGTCTGTCTCTTTCCTGGTTGTCCTCTTCTCTCGCCCCCCCCCCCCCACAGACTTCCTCGCGCTCACTCGTTCACTTGACGTCTCTCCGGTTTTGACAGGGTCTCATGAAGCTGAGAGATCATAAACACTATCGAAGGATCGACATTCGGCTCGCTCCGTACCCTTCGTACCCTTACATGCTCCTCGGTACGACCGGTGACTCGATCCTCATGAAACTCATGCGACACACGGCCAAGAAGAAGGGATGGTGTCTCAACGAGTTTGGAATGGGACAAAAGGTGCGCGCCGTTGTCCCTCTCCTCTCTCGACTCTCGTCGTCGAATGTTCAAACTATCGGCCTCTCGGTTTCCTGAAACCCTGTTCCCGTTCACAGTACGACGCTGCAGACGAGGTACGTCTGATCGGGTCTATTGTCCTTTCATTCATGCGATGCCACGAAACTGATGGATTCTCGGTCTGCGGTCGTAAAGAATCCGAACGGATTTCGTCCCGGCACGATGAAACTCGTCGAGAGCGAGCAAGAGATTTTCGAACTGCTCGGTTTTCCCTACGTAGGTCTCGTGAAATTCTCCGCTTTTTGTACGTGACTTATGGGGTCTCTGTCTATGACAGCTTGAACCTGAACAACGTGAATTGGCTATCTGGAAACCAATCTTCAGCAAAGCCGGTACGTAAAGATTTGTCTGGGTTCTCTTCTCTACGGACACCATGCCTAACCCGCTTTCTTCTCCTTACTAGGTATCACCGGTCTCGACTCGCTCCACCGTCTGTAGATTATGCTCTTTGTCTTGTTTAGTTTCACTTTTTCTTCGTCAAGGAGTCGGAGTCGATCGCGGATGTATTCGAAAGTCTTGGGAGATGGCACGCTGTTACGAGTGAAAGGCCCAATTCGCACAGTTGGACCGTGATTGGTTTTGCGGGGAAGAGAGAGGTCTGGGACGCCCAGCGAACCACGAGCTCGAGCCCCCCCCCCCCCCTTCCAAAAAAAAAAAAAAAAAAAAAAAAAAAAAAGGCTTCTTGATGCCGAGAGGTCCGAGCATCGTAGCCCCAGAACTCATTCCGGTGCTCCCATGTGTACCTCGGCCCCGTGACAACTATGATAAGCGCATGGTCGTATTCTGACGATCCGAACGTGTGCATTTTTTATTTTTTTTTGAGCGAAAGCACGTGCGCTCCAATGGGTCAACTTGAGCCAGATCGTTTACCGCGAGGCACGGGTGGTTTGGCAGTGCCCGGACCAAACCTGGTTCTGGTTCTCCTTGAAAGTAGGGTCTAGCACAGCGCAAGGAGTTCGCCACTAGTCGGTTGACGTCTTGCGAAGCACGTCGCCCGCGACACAGCCGTGCGCCGGCGAACAGAGCGCCGAGGGACCGCGTCTGTCGACTTCACCTTGCTTTATTGCGGCTACTCTAGTGTAGCACGTCGAGTGGACAGGGAGTCGGAAAAAAACCCTGTCTGTGAAAGAGGAAGGGCGTTGCCGCCGTAAGAGAAAACGGCGACAAAAAGAGAAGCTCGCCCAATGTGGGGCTCGAACCCACGACCACCAGATTAAGAGTCTGGTGCTCTACCGACTGAGCTAACCGGGCTTTGCTTGAATACGCTGACCAGCTTACGCTATATAAATCAAACAACATTGAGGCAACAGATCGTCTTGAAAAAGATAACATTTCTGCGGCTTTCGCCACCTTGTACGAGTCCTACATCAATCGCTGCAGCTCACGATACGTGGGAGAGCTAGAACGTTCCATTGTGCCCGATCGGGGCGCATGTTGCGAGACTTTTTTGAATTCCGACCAACTTTCGGCTGCACCGCAACCATGTCGGCGAGTCAGGTGAGCACTCCGAATCGCTCCGAGGCGGCTCCGTCGCACTCACACGAGCTCTGCTGTGCAGCCACTCCTGCACCTGAACCGACAACTCTCGGGGATGTACCGAAAAACCAACTCGCTCTCTCTCAACGCTCCGTCGCCGCTCGCCGCGAGTCAGACCCAAGCAGATACCCCGCCAGTAGCCTCGACGTCGGCCCTTCCCGAATCTTCTGCCCCGAATGAAGGTGCCTCGACGCCGTCTAGCTCTTCATCTAAACGCAAACTCCGGCCCTCGACCTCGGCGCGCGACCCTTCGACTCCGAAACGATCGAGGCCTGCCAACTCTGGCGGCGCGTCGTCCGGAGCGAATTACGCGCCGCCGACCTCGAGGCTCGCAGACTTGGGAGGAGTCGACGCGTGCATCGAGAGCATGTTGGAACTCGTCGCACTCCCGTTGACCCACCCAGAGGTGTACCTCCACACTGGAGTGAGACCTCCAAGAGGTGTCTTGCTCGTCGGTCCTCCCGGTTGCGGTAAAACCATGTTGGCCGGAGCGATCGCCGGAGTGAGATTTCTCGTCTCGTCTCGTCTTTCGCTCTCGCTCATTCTCACGATCTCGCCCTGTAGGAACTTGGAATGCCGTTCATCTCGATCTCGGCCCCGTCAATCGTTTCTGGAATGTCGGGAGAGTCTGAGAAGCAGCTGAGGGAGACATTCGAAGAGGCAGCTGTAAGTTTGCTAAACGTCCTCGCCGCGTTTACCCGACGCAGCTGAACCATCGCGAAACGTCACAGAGGAACGCTCCGTGTATCCTTTTCATCGACGAGATTGACGCCATCACCCCGAAACGGGAGAACGCTCAACGAGAAATGGAACGACGAATCGTCGCGCAGCTTTTGACGTGTATGGACGGTACGCGCGAATTTCCTTGTATGCGTTTGCCAACGAAGTACTCATCTTGACTTTCGCGCACAGATCTCTCATGGGACAAGACGGAAAACAAGCCTGTCATGGTCATCGCTGCGACGAACCGACCCGACTCGCTCGATCCCGCCCTACGACGGGCAGGTCGATTCGATGCCGAAATCACAATGGGGGTGCCGGACGAGGCAGGACGTGAGAGGTGAGAAGCTATCCCGTCTTTTTCTTCTCGTCGAAGATGGGACTGACGGTCTGCCCCTGCAAACAGAATCCTCCGAGTTTTGATGGAGAAATTGAGACTCAGTGGAGACTTCGACTACGCCTTCCTCGCCAAGTCGACCCCTGGATACGTCGGAGCGGATCTGAGTGCTTTGACGGGAGCGGCGGGAGTCATCGCGGTCAAAAGAATTTTCGAGCAGATGGGTGAGGATACCCCGATCGACCTCACGACGACGCAAGGCGCGATTGGGCTGCTAGCGCAGGGAGGCGGAGGAGAGGAAGCGATGTTGATGGACGACGAGACTACGACGCCTTCGACAAGTATACCGACTACGCCAGCTGCCGAAGATGTACCCGCTCCCCTCGAGGCCGCCGCACCTATTCCGACTACGATCCCCCCTTTCTCGACCCTACCTCCTTCTCTCGCTGCCCTTCCTATCGCTTCCTTTCTGCGGACGCATCCTGCCTCTCTCACTAGTGACCAACTCTCGACGCTCGCGCTCACGAACGCCGATTTCACCCGCGCCCTCTCAATCGTACAACCCTCGTCGCAGCGTGAAGGTTTCACTACCGTGCCGGATGTGACGTGGGAAGACCTCGGAGCGCTGCAAGCCGTGCGGGAGGAAATGAGGATGAGCATCGTGCGACCGATCCGGCGACCTGACGTTTTCAAGATGCTCGGCCTCAACGCGCCGTGCGGAGTCCTCCTGTGGGGTCCGCCTGGGTGTGGAAAGACTCTGTTGGCGAAGGCGGTCGCGAACGAGAGTAGGGCGAACTTTATCAGCGTCAAAGGTCCTGAACTCCTCAACAAGGTGAGTTTTTTTTCTTTTTTTCGTGATCCTCCACTGTCTCTCTCTCGTCTGAGGCTGAACCGGACTGGACTTGTTTCACCCTCGTTAAGTATGTTGGAGAATCGGAACGAGCGGTCCGTCAAGTCTTCGCACGCGCTCGCGCTTCTTCGCCGTGTATCATCTTTTTCGACGAATTGGACGCGATGGTGCCTCGACGAGATGACAGTCTCGTAAGTCTCCTGGGTCTCTTGACATGTGCATGGATGCATCGCTGAGACAATCTCGTATAGTCTGAATCCTCGGCTCGGATCGTCAACACGCTGTTGACCGAACTCGATGGACTCGAATCTCGCAAACAAGTTTTCGTCATTGGCGCGACGAACCGACCCGACATTCTCGACCCGGCCATGGTCCGTCCCGGCCGCCTCGACAAACTCTTGTACGTCGACTTGCCGAGTCCGGCCGAACGCGTCGAGGTCCTCAAGGCGCTCACGAAAAAGACTCCGCTCTCGCACGACGTCGAACTCGACCGGATCGCGCTCGACGGCCGCGCGGACGGACTCAGCGGGGCCGACTTGAGCGCGTTGGTCCGAGAGGCGGCCGTCGCGGCGTTGCGCGAAATGTTCACGTCGATCGACCTCGACGGTCCTCCCCTCGCGGCCCCGACTTCGGTCGAGGACGGTGGAACTGGGTTGGCCAAGGTCGAAATGAGGCACTTTGAGACGGCGCTCTCGAGGGCGAACCCGTCCGTCAGCGCACAGCAGAGGAGGAGGTTCGAGGTGTTGAGGAAAAAGTTTGCCGGTCAACCAGTCGGGCACGCCAAGGATGGAGTTGTCGAACAGGAAGAGAAGGAGAGCCTCGAACGCAAGGAGAAGGAGAAGGAAGACGCGAAGCGTCGAGGACGTGCAGAAGAGACCATGTAGACCTGACTTGGATATGTAAAGTGTCCGCTGGAACGAGGCTACATGATGCAACATTGCGAGAGGAGAGAGTCGATCCGATAAACAAGAGAGCAAGATACGAGTTTCACCTCAGATTTGAAACCTCTCCGACTCCTCCCGTCCCTCTCCTTTTGACTGGACCACTCGTCACCCCACCCCCGGTATATGGGCTTGGCGAGTACCCTCCCATCATGACGGTTTCGTTGGCTGTCGCACCCGTCGCGGCTGAAACAAACGTACCCTCGTCTCCCGCCGTTGTATGTCTCCTCGGTGGCATCCCAGGAGGATGAATCGCTCTCAACGCAGGCGAGCTTCCCGTCGCCATTCCCATCCCGAGTCCGAGCCCTCTGCCCCCAGGTGGAGGGAACGAAACCCCCAACGATGGTGAACCAGGCTGAGACTGTCTCCCTCCTCCTCCTCCTCCTCCCACGTGGTTCGAACCCCACGGTGTAGGTTGACCACCGCCACCGCCACCGCCATGGTGGTTCGAAAAGAACGTTCCCTGCGTCGGGCTCGAACTGACCAACAACCCTTCGTTCTGCGACCCCGCTCCTCCCCTCCCGGACGACGACGAGTTCGCTACGCCACCACCACCACCACTCGCGAACGGTTTGAACCCAATTGTCGGCGAAGGAGACCTGAGTAATCGATCCATCCCTCCTCCACCTCCTCCCGCGCCCGTCGAAACATCATCGAGGTATGCATCTCGTCCTCCTCCTCCTCCTCTACCTTTGCCGACGAGGTTAGAAGAGAGTGCCGAAGGTCGAAGGGCATTGGGCACAATCGAAAACGCAGAAGAGAGGGCAGTCTTCATCATTGACGAACGTTGGCGTTGGTGACGTCCGAGCGTCGGCGAGTGCGGCGGCGCCATCTTGGGGGACGACACCCCGCCGTGGTTGTTCGCGGTTCCTCCGAAGGTTGCGACGGCGGCAGTCGAAGTTCGACGAGAGGGTACGGGAGTTTCTCCCGATGAGGGCAAGACGTTGTCGTTCGCGCTCAAGCTCAAGAACACTGTTTCGAGCTCAAGAAGGAGAGAGATAGAGAGAGAGAGAGAGACTGGTTCAGTTTCTAGCCCCGGCAGAGGACCAATATGAGGAAGAGGAGGGAATTAGGGGGCGTGGGGAGGTGGGAGGCGGGGGGGCAAAACTGACGATAGAACGGGACGAGCCAGACGCAGACGGCGAAAAAAGTTGCGACTTCGAGAAACCCTTCGTCTTGCTTCTTGCCGAACGCGCCCCGACGGTGGTTGTACGCGTTGTACCGCGTGTAGTGGTGGTTCGAGGAAGATTGTTTCGCAGAGAAGTGCCGGAACGCGAGGTAGTGAGAGAGGAGAACAAAGACGCAAGAGAGGATGAAGCTCAGAGAAGTGAGCGAGATTGTCGGCCACGACTTGCGAAAGTTGCTCAAGCTAACGAACGAGCGACAGCAGGGCGCAAAGGTGAGTTTGGCGCGATGTTAAAGCTGAGCGATTTGGGGCACTCACTAGACGAGGTGGGCAGCGATTCCGACTGCGACGAGGTGTACTGGAAGATCGTCGACCCAATAGAGGATCACATAGAAGACGAGGATACACTGTCGAGAGGCGAGGTTCGGAAATGAAAATCGAAAAAGAGTGCCCAGGTCAGTTCTTTTCGACGAAGACGCGAGACGACGTTCGAAGGAGCGCGCGGAAATTGGACGTTGAGGGGACCTACGTAGATCAAGCGTTTCCCGGTGGTCTTTGCGAGACCCGAGTGTTCCTCGATGACCTCTGCGACTGTTTGGCGACGCGGGGAAACCATCAGCTCTACGCGTCGATAGACGAATCGGATCAGGCTCGAGACTCGCTGTACAAGAGTCCGCTTGCTGCAAGAGCCAGTATGAGGTCAGCCGGAGTTGCGGGCGCGCGCGAGAGAGAGAGACTGAGAAGAGCCGACTGACCGAGCGAGAGGAGGACAAAGATGAGCCCGACGACAGCCGACACGTAGGACAGGCAATGGAGAGCAGTCACCATGAAGCAGAGAACAGATGAAAGAGAAACGACGCGGACAGACGGACGTACGAGACGACGAGACGCGTGTCGTCTCTCTTCCCACTCTACTCTAGTGCGACCCCGACAACAGACGACACGCGCATCGACTGAGACTCGCGTACCAACCGAGGCTCTCGTCGCTCCCGCCACCGCGCGCCAAGGTCTCTCGTTCGACTCGGCGTCGTCGAATCGCTCGATTTCGATTTCGATTTCGATTTCGAACCGCTCCTCGCTCCCCATCGCCCAAGAGATGGCCGGCCACCAGCCAGACCCGCAGAGTGTGCACAACCTGACCGACCTACTTCCCCCGGCGTCGGCGACGGCTGTCGCGGTCCCGTCGGTCGACTCGCTCACTCACCTCGTCGCGCAACGCCTCCGCCACCACCTCCACTCGACCTATGCCGGCGACTCGAACCTCGTTGTCGTGAACCCCCTCCAGGTCACGGCCGACCAGAGCGAGGCGAGCAAGGCAGAGTATGACGACCGCGCGTACCGTCTCCGCCACGGCGCCGGCGGCCAAGACACGGTCCCGCACGCCTACGACCTCGCCTGCCGCGCCTACTTCACCATGCGTAGGACTGGAGAGACGCAGTCCGTCATCTACAGGTAAGCCCTCCCTCCCGTTCACACCTCACGCTCGATCGTACGACAAATCGGCTCAACTTTTACAAATTCTCTCGCTCGCTCGT
The DNA here is from genome assembly GCA_037042985.1 of Sporobolomyces phaffii. Lineage (NCBI taxonomy): Eukaryota > Fungi > Basidiomycota > Microbotryomycetes > Sporidiobolales > Sporidiobolaceae > Sporobolomyces > Sporobolomyces phaffii. Next base: position 17,199 of record JAWNFN010000024.1, read on the forward strand.
GCAGCGGTCTCTCAGGCGCGGGGTCTTCGATGCAGCAGCAGCTCTTCACCTCGCAGATCCTTCGGCTGTCGACCTCGGGCAAGAAGGACGTCAAGCTCGCAGAGCAAGTGTCGGCACTCTCGACCCTTCTCTCGTCGTTCGGTGCCGCGAAAACCGTTCAAACTCCTTCCTCTTCCCGCCACTCGTCTCTCCTCGAGTTCCACTTCACGGCGGAAGGGCGTCTTGCCGGTGCAAAGGTCCTCGCGTACGGGCTCGACAAGACTCGATTCACGAAACTCGGAAAAGAGGAACGGACCTATCACGCGTTCTACCAGCTTCTCGCGGGAGCGAGCAAGGAAGAAAAAGAGCAGCTCGGACTCCTCGACGACATCACGGGGTACAGGTTACTCGCGAAATCCGCTTGCTACCGACTTCCGCCAGGTGCACCGCATTCGGACGATTCGATCGCGCTCGACGAGCTGCGAGCCGCATTCAAATGCCTCGGATTCAAACCTCGCCACGTCGCTTCCATCTTCCGGGTCCTGTCTGCGATCCTCGTCCTCGGCAACCTCGAATTCGCCGAACACCCCGCTGATCCCTACGATTTCCAATCCGAACCTGCCTGGATCGAGAATCGAGACGTCCTCGACCACGCTGCGTCTCTCCTCGGCGTCGCTCCTGAAGAGCTCGAGAGGGTCTTGACGAATCGAGTGCGGTGGGTCAGGAAGGAGATGACGGCGACGATCCTCCGCGCCGAAGGAGCCGACGCCCAGCGCGACAGTCTCATGACGGCGCTCTACTCGATCCTGTTCGCGTTCGTCGTTGAGACGGCGAACCACAAGCTGTTCCCGGGAGACGAAGTGATCGCCGCGTTGCAAGAAGCGGGAGGCTCCTCGATCCTCCAGTTCAACCAACCGGGCTTTTCGAACCGCGCGATCGGTCGACCTGGCTCGGGCCTCCTCGTCCGGGCGCTGAATGGGTACGACGACTTGACGGCCAACTACTCGAACGAGCTCGCCAACTTCTGGATGACCGAACACGAGTTTGATGGCGACAACGGAGTCGCCGCAAGGGCTCAGGAAGATGGAGTCAGGGTTCAGGACGTGATTCCCGCCGACGGAAGCGCAAGAGTCGAACTCTTGCGAGGTGGAAGGATCGGAGGGAAAGCGGACCGGAAGCCCGGAGGACTGTTGGGAGGACTCGCAAAGACTTGCTCGAGTTTGCGCAAGGGGACGAAACCCGATGCAGCGGACGACGACTTTTTGAGGGGCATGAGGGAGCACTTCTCGACTCACCCGGCGTTCGTCTCGACCCCCGGAGGGCCTGGTGCTAAGAGTTCCTTCGGGATCCAACACTTTGCCGGATCCGTCACGTACGACTCGTCGCGGTTCGTCGAAACCGATTCCGACTCGCTCGATCCCGACTTCGTCGCGGTCCTCCGAGCTTCGTCAGATGGATTCGTCGGCAAACTGTTCAGCGGACCTTCACTCGCCGCCGAGGTGCACCCCCTCGACGACAATACGATCGTGTCGGCCCAGATCTCTTCCTCGCCTCTCCGTCGACCGTCTCCGATCCGCTCTTCTCCTGCCCTAATCCCGACCGACACGGACTTCACGGAGCCCCTCCTCGACAACCTCGAAATTCATCCCGTCTCTTCGCAGCTCAACGCGACCCTCGCCCAATTCTTGCTCCTCCTCGACCGCACCCGCGTGTGGAACGTCATCTCGCTTCGACCGAACGACACGAACCACCCCGGGCAGGTCGACCTCAAGCGCCTGCGCGAGCAAGTGTCTGCGTTCCACCTCGCCGAACTCGCCGCCGCGCGCAAACGGGTCGACTTTGTTTACGACGTCGACTATGACACGTTCCTGTACCGCCACGGCTTGTCGCCGTCGGCCCAGAGCGGCGCGCGCGAGACGGCCGAGGCGTACCTCGTCGATTTCGGCCTGTCTCATGTCGAGGGCGAGTACGCGCTCGGGACCGACAGGATCTGGCTCTCGTACCGCGCGTTCAAGAAGACCGAGGACCACCTCCGCGCGGCGGAAGGCCCGGACCACCGAGATTTGACGACGACGGCCGCGGGTTCCGGTCACAACGCTGGAAACGAAGCTTCGGGCGGCGGCGCGAGTGGGTCGACGTCTCCGTTCTTGGGCAAAGAGAAGGAATCATACACGGCGGAAGAGGGCGAGATGGGGTACTTGCCTCAGCTCGGAGCGGGCGAAGGTTCGTACGGACAAGGAGGAGTCGGCGACAGTGTCGATGACTTGCTGTACGGTCAAGGAGGGGGAGCTGCGGTCGGATCCGCTGCGAACCGGGGGTTCATCCCGTACAATCAACAACAGAACCAGAGCACGAACGCGTTCGACACGGTCCGTTCAAGCGGTCACTTTGGTGGCGGACTCGGCGGTAGATTCGGGCAACACGGGTACCACGATTCGACGTTTTCGCTCCAACCGCCTTCGGCGCCTTACCTCGCCGGACTCCACGGAGGTTCTCAGAACCCGATCTCGGGGAGCGAGATCTGGGGCAACGACAAGGCGACGCCGATGGGGTTCGCCGACGTGCCGCGCGCGGGCGGGACCAAGGAGGGCGTGTTGGACAAGGACGGCAAGCCGCAGGAAGGCGAGGGCAAGGCGATCGAAGAGATTGCGACGAGTCGCGCGCGGCGCGTCTGGGTCGCCATGGTTTGGGGACTCACGTGGTGGATCCCGAGCGTGTGTCTGACGCACATTGGGAGGATGAAACGGCCGGATGTCAGGATGGCTTGGCGGGAAAAGGCAAGTTTTTCGTTTTCTCCCGTTTCTCGCGACTTGGCGTCTTTGAGACGGTCGAGACTGACCGAGGTTGTTGGTCGTCGCGAGTAGCTCGCCCTTTGCATGCTCATCTTCTTCTTCTGCGGCGTCGTCATTTTCTGTGCGTGTTCCCTTGCTCGTGTACCAGGTTCGCCGCATCTCGCTAACCTGATCGTTCGTCTCGTGCACTCTGGTCGATCCCTCAGACATCATCGTCTTCGGAAAACTCCTCTGTCCCAATTATGACAAGGTCTGGAACCCGAAAGAACTCGGCTACCACGGAGGAGCGAGCGACTATTGGGTCGGGGTTCGAGGAAACGTTTACGATTTGACAAAGTGGTACAAAGTCCAGTACGTCCTCGTTGTATCCGTGTCGGGTACGCATCTTGACATCTCGAACTCGCAGGCATTCCGACATTCCTGGTCAAACCGTCACGTCGGATCTCATGCTCGAACTTGGCGGGCTCGACATCACGGACTACTTCCCCATGTGAGCTCCTTCCCTCGTTTCTCTTCCGCTCTCGTCGTTTTGAATCGTCTCCTTACCTCGCACCCAATCTCTCCTCCTCCAGTCCTCCTGCCACTGCCTGCCCTGATCTCACGCAAGACGCGAGTCTCCAATTGCAGTTCGAGAATTTCACAGCCAACGTACCGAGTGAGTTCCTTGCTCCTCGCGTCTACCGTGCTTGAGCTCACCCCTTGGAATTGACTTGTCAGGCGCGATTCACACTTCTGGATCTCTTCAATCCTACTCTGGATCGGCTCTTCACGACGCCAACTGGTACTTCGACTCGTTCTTGCCAAAGATGAAGGGCTTCCACAAAGGACCAATCGTCTACGAAAGGAGCGCGATCAGGAAGTCCGCCGACGCGGACGGTCGTCAATGGGCCGTCGTCAACGGAAGCGTTTACGACCTCACTGATTACTTCTACACCGTGCGTCCGCCGGACTGTCGCCATCTCACTCGAAGCTGACCGTCCTCGTTCGCGCAGTATGACACGCTACTTGACAGCCGGTACCAGTTCCTCAATACGGATCTCTCAAACCTGTGGCAAGCGCAACCCGGAGCCGATTTGACGGAACCGATCAAACAACTCGGACTCGACCCCGTCACACTCCAGACGAGCATGGACTGCATCACGACGCTTTTCTACGTTGGAGAAGTCGATTTCCGCAAGACTGCACGTTGCCAGATCCAACCGAACCTCCTCCTCGCCTTCTCGATCCTCATCATGATCACGATTCTCGCCAAATTCCTCGCCGCGCTCCAATTCGGTTCGAAGAGGATGCCCGAGATGCGCGACAAGTTCGTCATATGTACGTCACGTCGTCTCACACACGCTTCCGATGCGAATGTGCGAAATTGACCAGCTTTCGAAACCCCGCAGGTCAAGTCCCGTGTTATACCGAAGGCGAAGAATCGCTCAAGAAGACGATCGACTCGCTCGCGGTCCTCAACTACGACGACAAACGCAAGCTCATCTTCATCATTTGCGATGGAATGATCGTCGGAGCCGGAAACGATCGTCCGACTCCACGAATCGTCCTCGACATTCTCGGAGTTGATCAAACGGTCGACCCTGATCCTCTCATGTTCAAGTCGGTTGCCGAAGGTAGCAAGCAACTCAACTACGGAAAGGTCTGGTCTGGGCTGTACGAGGTCGAAGGACGTTAGTCAACTTTCTACCTCGCCTTTTCCGCCACCGCCGACATCTAACTGACTCGCTTTCTGCCGCCCTTTCCTCAGACGTCGTCCCATGTATGCTGTGCCCCTTTATACATTTTCAGCGTACTCGGCGGGTCTCACTGACGCTCGCCTCGTTGCGCAGACATCGTTGTCGCAAAAGTTGGACGACCCTCCGAACGTTCCCGTCCCGGTAACCGAGGAAAGCGAGACTCGCAGATCCTCGCCATGCGCTTCCTCAACCGAGTCCACTTTGACAGCGAGATGTATCCGCTCGAGCTCGAGATGTATCACCAGATCAAGAACGTTATCGGGGTCGATCCTCAACTTTACGAGGTGAGCCTTTCCGAGGGCGAGTCGCTGCTCAGCACCTGACATTGATGCGTCTGTCACAGTTCATGTTCGTCATCGACGCCGACACTTCGGTCGCGCCCGATTCGCTCAATCGCCTAGTAGCCGCGTCGACCGACGATTCTCAGATCATCGGTATCTGCGGAGAGACGAGGCTCGAGAACGAACAGGCCTCGTGGTGGACCATGATTCAAGGTGAGCGCCTGTTCGTGCTGCGGACCACCTCGGACATCGGCAGCTCACGACCAGATTTTTCCCTCTTCAGTCTACGAATACTTCATTTCTCACCACATGGCGAAAGCGTTCGAGAGTCTCTTCGGTTCCGTCACTTGTCTCCCCGGATGGTGAGTGGATTTCCACGGACCGAGAAACCGCTCCCGAGATCGACTGACTCGCTCTCGGTCGCGCAGTTTTACGATGTACCGAATCCGTTCCGCCGACAAAGGAAAGCCTCTTCTCGTCAGTTCGTTGATCATCGATGATTACTCTGATGTAAGCTATTCCGCGCCACTCTTTTCTACATGGCAACGTCCACTGACTCTGGTGGGTGACTGTCTTGCGAGCAGGGGGTTCTCGATACCCTGCATAAGAAGAATCTGCTCGCCCTCGGAGAGGATCGTTACCTCACGACGCTCATCATGAAGCACTTCCCGAACTACAAGACCAAGTTTATCGCCGATGCACACGCCATGACTGTCGCGCCTCATTCGTGGAGCATCTTGCTCTCGCAACGTCGTCGCTGGATCAACTCGACAGTGCACAACCTGGCAGAGTTGATGTTCCTTCCCGACATGTGTGGCTTCTGTAAGTATCCTGTCTCCACTTGTCGACGCGTCGATCTCGATTGACCTTGGAAATCGTGTCGGGATAGGTTTCTTCGGAATGCGATTCGTCGTTTTCATCGATCTCCTCGGTACCATCATCCTACCCGCCACCTTTGTCTACCTCGTGAGTTCCTGCGCGCGACTGTGTCCCCCAATTTAGCCCCGCTAATTCACGCTGCGTCCATAGGTCTACCTCATCGTCACCGTTGCGACTGGTAGCGGCCAGATTCCCGTCATCGCTCTCATTATGATCGCTGCCGTCTACGGTCTCCAAGCCATCATCTTCTTGCTCAAGCGACAGTGGCAGTTCATTGGATGGTTGATCATCTACATTGTAGGCTGCGATGGTCCCGTCTTTCCTCCTGAGATCCCAGCTAATGAGCTCTTCACGGCGGGGACAGATCGCGTACCCCGTCTACTCGTTCCTTCTTCCGGTATACTCGTTCTGGCGGTTCGACGATTTCACCTGGGGAAACACGCGTGTCGTCGTCGGCGAAGGACGTTCGAAGAAGGTTCTCCAAGCCGAAGAAGAGGCGTTCGACGAGTCGACGATCCCGCTGTCGAAATTCTCCGACTACGAAGCCGCTCTCGCCGAGGAAGACTACAACTATGACACCAGGTCAGAGAAGTCGCACTCGACCGCCGGGTTCTCGCTCGCGACGAAACTTCCTGCCGGGTCGTACAAGGGTGGGCCCGATTACTACCGTGACACCGTCCACACTCGCGGCGCATCGCGCTCGACTCTCGGCTTCAACCTTCCCCAAATGCCTACCCAAGGCTTTGTCGGAGGCGGAGGTCCCGGAAGTGCCGTCGGAGGGTACGGTCAAGGACCCGCGAGCGTCCACGGCAGCGAATTCGGTTACAACCAGAACCCCCCGCCGATGAACCCTTACTACAACCAGGTCGCGACGTACCAGTCGCAGATGAGTCTCGCCGGACTCGGAGGACCTCCCCCGCCGATGTCGTCCTTGCCCCGTCGTCAATCGGGACTTTCGGCGTTCGGTGGCGCCCCCGCGAGCGTCTACTCGATGAACCCGTTCATGACCCCGGCTCCTCCAGCTCCGAACGAAGAGACGAACCCTTCGGATGAGCTCGTTATCGCAATGTTGCAACAGTTCCTAGCTGGTCAAGACTGTGAGTCCTTCCCCGAGTCTGTCTCGAGTGCGGCGGCCGTCCTTAGCTAACTCCCCTCGTCCTCGATCCAAATGTGTCCAGTGATGCAACTGTCGAAACGTCAAGCCCGTGACGGACTCGCCAAGCTGTTCCCGAATGCCGACTTGTCGTCTCGAAAAGACTTCATCAACTCTCAAATTGACGCGATTTTGTCGGGCAACCTTTAAACCAGCCCCCCCATCCTCTGTCTCTCTCTGTGTATCCACTCCCTCTCTCGACTCCTGCTCCGTTCCATTTCGACCTCGATTTCCTCG
>JAWNFN010000025.1:0-23929 GCA_037042985.1 Sporobolomyces phaffii
GAGAAAAATGATGCGGATGCAAACAGAGCACGCGTCAGCGCGCGCGTGCGAGCGTGTTTCCCCGAGAACGAAAACGCGGAAAAAGTGGAGGAAGAGGGGGGGGGGGGGCGGTAGGGATTTTTGAGTCCCGGAGGTACTGCTTCACTCACCTTGTTTCGAAGACACGCCGAATTCATCGACCGTGCCCGGGGCCGACATGCCCGTGACGAACCACCCGGGCGCGATCTGGTTGACGCGGATCCCGAGCGGGACAAAGTCGTGCGCGAGGAGCGACGTGAGGTGTGCGATCGCCGCTTTCGACAACAGGTACGGGTAGCAGTGTCCTCCCGTCGCAGGATCCTGTCGGGAAAAAATCGCGATAAAAGACCTCGTGAGTTCACGTTGGTTCCGAGAGAAATATAAACGGCGAGGTGAGAGGGATCTTCAAGTTACCTTTGTCCAGCCGTTCATCGACGAAGTATTGATGATCTGTGGCTGAATGTTCGGGTTGTTGTATTTCGCCTTTGCTTTCGAAGCGAAAAGGAGCGGAATAAACGCCGCCGAGAGGAAATAAGGTCCGATCCTGAGCGTCCGAATTCTCCTTTTTTTCTGTCAGCTTTTGCGCGCTCGTACTTCGAGTCCGACTCAGAGATGTGCATGGACGCACGTATTGACCGACAGGCTCTTGTTAAAGTCTTGCTCCGTGATGCCAAAGTACCGGTCGTGGAAACTCTGAGCGTCGGATTCTCCCTTCGCTGGTTCAGCAACTCCAGTCATGACGCCTAGCCAAAGGCAGGTGAGCTCCACCACGAAAGAGTACACGGATCAACGTGTCGAGAGGGAACGTACCGGCGTTGTTGAAGAGGCAAGTAACGTAAGATTCTCGTTTCGCAACCTCTTCGGCGAGCCTCTTTGCTTCCGCCTGTGCGAAGGGACGGGCGAAGAGTGGAGTGAGGCGCGAGGTGCGACGACGGAAATGGAACTGAAACGGACCTTTGTCGCGCAGTCGGCTCTGAGACCGATCATCTCGCCGGTCGAGTTTGCCTCGCGGGCGAGGTCCGAGTAGTTTTTCGCGACTCGTTCAACGAGGTCCTGGTCGAGGTCGACGATGTAGACTTTGGCGTTGTTGGCGACGAGGGTCGAGGCCATCATGAGGCCGATGCCGGACGCCCCGCCTGAGAAGAGGTTGAGTGACGACACCGAACTTGTCGAAAGAGAGACAGAGAAAACGAGGCGCACCGGTGATGACTGCGACGACTCCAGTGAGGTCAAACAGGTTCTGTCCCCTCAGCGCCGAGAGTGAAGGAGGAGCCATCGAGAGTAGTTGTCGAGAGTGAGGGAGAGTGGAAGAGTGAGAGAGAGAGATCGACGATGATCGCGACTCGGAGCTGGCCGAGCGGGGTGGGGGCGTCCGATTCACCGTCTCACGGTTTTCAGGGTCGAGTCCACCCTGACGCCGACGGTCATGACCGAGTGGGTGCACGTGTGAGAGCTGTGCCGTGAAGAGTACGGCGCCTTGTAAGAGCTCGGAGATCTAGAGACGCGTCGCGTTTCTCCCTCCACTCGACTCGACTCGGCACTCTTGACATGCAATCACTCGACCAACATCTCGATAGGTTGCGCACCAAGCTCGAAGGCCCGATCGCAAGTCACTCGGCAACTTGGAAACACGCCGACAGACAGGGCGGTTGATTGACAGCAGCTCCTTCTCTTTCTCTCTTTGATAGGACTTTCAAGGCCAAGAGCTCGCCGAACTGTACCAGAGGCAGATCCTCTGGGCTTCAGGTGTAGGCTAGCTTGTCTCTCTCTCTCGCGCGCGCATCGAGTGTCGCTCACCTCTTCCTCTTTCTCCCTCCGAGGGTCTAGGTCTGTGCATTCCTCATTGGATTCGCGTTCCAATCCCTCCGTCTTCTCGTTGGCGTCTTCTCGCTTGGCGTTTTGCTCTCGCTCGCCGTCAGTTTTGTTCCAGCTGTCTCTCCTTCTCTCTCTCTCTTTATCTCTGATTCTCATTCCCTCCCACCTCACCTTCTCGTCGCGAACAGGTCACGGCTCCTGCGTACCCTTGTTACAATCGGCACCCGGTCGAATTCCTCCCAAAGTTGGACGAGTACGGGTTGGCGCAGCCTTCGAGTCGAGCGCTCGAGTCGGCCAAAGACCGTTGATTTTCGATTTGTTGAATGCCTCGCACGCGAGTGAGCAGTCCTTGTTGTAACCAGTAGTCAGTTCGTGTCCCCTGTCGCGACTGGCACGAGAGTCGAGTCGTCGCGTCGGAAAAAGCCAATTGGGCACGTGCGCGCGGACCCGGCCGAAGACGCTTCGGCCGGCGCCGAGAGTGCCACGTCGCGTCTCACCCTCGCCCCCCGCAAAGGAAAGGATGCCATACCTCAACCGGTACGCCGAGCCGAGACCGTTGCCAGAAGCGGCGTACCATGCATCGACGAAGCTCGAAGAGTACGACTTGAACTGGGTGTACGGCGCCGTGCCGCCCTCGCTCGAGACGCCCGGCGGAGTCAGGCTCGTGCCCCTGGTCCCTTCGATCCACGGCGAACGCCTGTACCGACTCTTGTCGGCCCACCCCGACTCTTACGCCTACCTCCCGTACGGACCGTTCGAAACGTACAGTGCGTTCTTGACCAAACTCGAACTCGCGAGGGCCGATCCCAACTCGCTCTCGTTTGCCGTGTACGACCTCTCGCTTCAACTCTCTCAAGATGCCGAGCGAAGAGAAGCACTCGATGGTACATTGAGCACCGAGAGGTTGGCCGGGATCGTCGGTGTCAAGGAGAGCAATTTCCACAATCGCATGATCGAAATCGGGTCCGTCTCGTTTTTTCTTTTTTCTTTCTTTTCCTCTCTCTCTCTCTCCGTCCACCCCCTCTTCCTGGTCAACTGCTCATTCTGAACCCTTCCCGCTGCTTCTAGTAACGTCCACATCCCGCCTCCGTTCCAGCGGACGCACGTCTCGACGCACGCCATCTCACTCCTCCTCCGGTGGGCGCTCGACCCTCCCAGCCGCGACGGCGAGGGCAACGGCGGCGGCGATTCGAACTTGGGACTCCGACGCGTGCAATGGTTCGCAAACCCACTCAATCTCGCGTCGGTCCTCGCGGCCGAACGCCTCGGTTTCCAACTCGAGGCGAAAGAGATCCGGTGGGAACGGACGTTGCCCGCTCGACGGGGCAAGGTCGCGCTCGAACTCCCGGCGTTTCTCGACCGTCATACAACGACGACGACAACGACGACGACGACAAGTACGAGGAGAGAGGTCGAGGTCGAAAGGGGTGAAGGGCGACACTCGAGCCTGCTCAGCATCGATTGGGAGCGCTGGAACGCCGACGTCAGCGCGTTCGTCGACAAGTTGTTGACAGAGAGACCCGTCAGACGTCGACGCTTGCAAGATGTCCCAGGACTCGCTCTGTAGTGACAAGTGCTAGGGGCGACGCGGACGACAAAGAAAGGGCCCCGAGCACGAAAAATGTACAATTTTGATTGTCGTGAATTCTCAATCCTGGTTACATGGTGGTATGCAGAGCGAGGAAAGGGTGCCGAATGGAGAACGAGGTGGTGAGAGGGAAATCGATCGGCGACTTTTTTTCGGCGTGCAGCCCGAGGCACGAAGCGCTAGGCGGCGCAGCGCAGCGGGGGATCCGACCTGCTCTCGCCCGCCCGCCTGCTCGACCCCGACTGTGAATCACCGTCTGGACTCGACTCGTGACCGGGTAGGACTAAACGACGAGCCGCCGTGCGGGTAACATGGCGCCTCACCTCGCGCTGCATCGTCATCATCAACAACAACCACAGCAACCACTGCAACTGCCGCTCGACGAAAAGTCACCGGGACATGCGAGTGCCAAAGGACAGCACTATGCCGACACGCTCGACCACGCCCGGCGCCTGTCGCTCTTTGCGAATCAGTTTCCCGCCGAACTCAAAACGGGCAACGTGAACCGTTCCTCGTCCAGCGCGACGACGGGCATGGACTGGTCAGAGCTCCTGCGCAAGTTCACCAAGCACAATCCGCACCGGAGCCGTCAGTTTGTCCCCTAGAGAATGAGGCCGTCGCCGTGTTTGACGCCCGCTCCCTACTCCCCCTCGCAGTGACCGCTTCGGCTGCGCACACCGACCAGGTCATCCACGCACTGCTCGCTCAGACTCCCGTATCCGGGACCGCGCCGCCTCGGACCGCGCTGCCTCCACTTCCGCCGGTCCTGCCACCTGCGCTCCGACCCGCCGCGCTCACTTCCCTCGCCGCATTACACGCGAACATTGAAGCGTCGGCCCCGACGATTCGAGACGAACTCGTATCGGCCAGAGTCGTGTACAGCTTCGCAAAATACTTGGTGGGCGAAACCACGGACGCACTCGCCGTCCTCGAGTCGCTCGCGGTCGAACTCGAGTCGCCGCCTACGAAACCAACGAATGGCGAACTCTATGATTGGACCCTGAGAGTTTTGGGCAACGCCGTGCGAGGTCAGTTTTCTCTCTCTCAGCCTCTCCTCTGCCCGTCAATTCCTGAATCTGTCGTTTCTCCTCGATCGCCCAGGGTTCTGTATCGAACGGTCTGAAATGCCGCTTGTCCGAGCGAGAGACTCCTACAGGACGGCGGCGAGGTTGTACCAGCAAGCGGTCGAAGCCATCTCGAACGGGACGACCGCGAAGTCGCACGCAGCCGGCTCTGGTCCCGGTGCGCGAGAAGACGTCTCTCTGCACCGGATCGGCGAGACCGTCCTGTCAAGATTGTGCCAGATCGACCTCGTCGCCTCTTCACCCCACCAAGCTTACATTTCCCACCTCGCCTACATCCGCCAATCATCTCTCTATCATTCGAGTCCGTCGTCCTCATCCTCTTCGACGCTGTACGCCGCTGCCGACTCCCTCTCGATCCACTCGCAGCTCCACAAGCTCGCGCTTTCGACATCAAATTTCGCCGATGCGTCGTGGACGAACCGCGCACGTGAACACTTGCTGCGATCGACGACTTCTCTCCCCCGTGCTGGATCCATCAACCGACCGTACCTCAAGTTCCTCGACGAATGCATCGAGAAATGGTACCGGAACGGAAGTCGTCCGGTTGAGGCCGCCGAACTCGTCGAGGTAAGTTACAGGGAAAAGAGAGTACCCAAAAATCAAATCCCTTCCCCCGGATCTTCCCCTCCCTTTGCAGGCGTGAAGGGAAGTGACATAGAAATTTCTGACGGAGATCCCCTTTTTTTTCGAAACGATCAGATACTGTACAACGCCCTCTCTCACACGTTCCAATCGCACCGGTTACTCCGATACCTCGTCCGAACGCTGACGGTCTCGAGTCGGTACGAAGAGGCGGCGAAAGCGTTGCGCCTGTACGTCGAACTGTGGGACAAGGCACGCGAGACGGACGCGAAACAAGTCGCCAAGGAAATGGACGAACTTCGGAACCGAGCTGGCGTCGCTTCCTCGTCGTCGCAGCAGCAGCAAGGGGTTCGAGACGACGAGGACGACGACGACGACCATGACGTCGATTCAGAACGACAGTTCATCGAGACGGGAGCGTTCGGAGTAAGGTTGTTGTGTCGGTACCTCGACGATCCGAAGGAAGCCGTCAGGGTTGCCCGGCGGATGCACGAGGTGCTCAAAGACGGCAAGGGAGGATCCGTCGAGCTCGAGGACGATGCGCGGATCAAAGGTCGAGTCGAGATGAGTTTGGGCGTCGCATTCGCGAGTCTCGCAAAGAAAGGTAAGAACGAAAATTTCCCACCCATCCCCCCCCCCCTCTCTTTCGAGTCAACACGACTCGAGGGGAGCTCTACCGTGAACGAAAAGTTGGGATTTACTGACTCGGGGGAAAACAACGGCGACGGGGGAAACCCCTACAGAAGCGAACCCGGAAAGCCGGCCGGCCCAACACGCGTCTGCGCTCGCCCACCTCGAACTCGCCGCGACGCTCATGCCCGAATCGTTTTCGGCACAGTACCACCTCGCGTACCAACTTTTCGAGCTGCGTCAGGTGCAGCGCGCGCTCGACCGGGCCAAGGTCGCCGTCTCGCTCGAGAAACGGGATCGCCGGGGGTGGCACCTGCTCGGATTGATCCTAACCGCCGTCAAGGACTACAAGGGGGCTCTCCAAGTGTTGGAAACGGCGATCGACCTCGGAGATGACGACGACGGAGACGATGACAACGAGGGAGGCGGAGCTCAAGACGCTCTTGCGAAACTCGAGGGAACGTCGAAGATGACTCGGATCCGCAACGAGGAGGACTTGCACAACGCGTGGGAATTCCCCTTGACCGCGACCGAGCAGTTGGGAATCTCTCTCCAGTTGCGACTGAGTAAGAACACTGTCGTCGAGTACTTGGAAGGACCAGCGAGCGCGTTGGAGGACCAGCAAGAGATGCTCGGTTGGTTTTCGACCCAATACGTTCCGATCGCCGAAGCATCTCGGACCCTCCCGTCTGCTCCGGCGACACCCGCTACAAACCTCGAACGAACTTCGACGCTCTCGAAACGTAAATCGCTCCTCGGTCGCCGAGTCTCGTTGCGGTCGAAACGAGATTCGTCAGTACCGGTCTCTTCGGCCGCCCCTCTCACGGCACCTCCTGGTCTCTCACCTCCCTCGGCGTCTCCCACGCCGTACGCGAGCGCGGCTCCGTCTCGTGCCGCGTCGAGGAACCCTTCGCTCCTCGACGTGACGTCGGAGAAACCTTTTGCAACGACGACAACGACGACGACGACAAGGCCGGACCTCGCGACGAACCCACTCGCGACGAAACTCCTTGCTGACGTTTGGCTCGCGAGCGCGGCGAGCTTCCGTCGCGCGGGCAAACTCGAAGAGGCGCGCGGTGCGGTTTCGGAAGCAGAACGGCTCGACGCGGACGATCCCGACGTGTGGTCTTCTGTGCGTTTTCCCTTTCCGTCGACTTTTTTCCAAGTACGTAAGGACGTACGTGATATAGACTGACGAAGAGGGGGAGAGGATATACTGCAGTTGGCATCGGTGTACATCGCGCAAGGGCAAACGAAACTCGCGAGGCAAGCGCTCCAGAGGGCGTTCTCATTCTCGGTCGACCACTTGGTGTCGGTGATCCTCTTTTCTCGCCTGTACCTCTCGCCTGCTCCTCTCGAAACGACGACGACGACGACGACGACGGCCGAAGCGAAACAAGAAGCTGCAACGACTAGGACGACGCTCGACACGCAGTTACCGTTCGCGGAAGCGCTCCTCGAGACGTTGACAAAACGACACGGATGGGACTCGCCCGAGGCGTGGTTCGAGCTGTCGAGGTGCTACAAGGCGACGGACCGGCGGGACAAGGAGAAGGAGTGCCTCGTGTGGGCGTTGCAGCTCGAAGAGACGAGGAGCCTGAGACCGGTCGATCGCGCAATCGATAGGGTGTTGTAGTTGCAGTGCAGTACTTTGTGTCAGTTTTTCATATCAATCCATTCTGTTATTTACCGAGTACCGAGATCTCGAGCTCGAGGAGGCGGTGCAACAATATTGCGTCACGACCAACCAATTCTGAACGAAATTCACGGCAAACTCGAACTGTTTTACTCGTCTCCCGTATCGCGCGTCTCCCGATGGCAAAGCTTCGGAAACCTCGGCCAAGCGCGACGACACCAGCACCGACGACGACGACGACGACGACGACGCCTGAGCGAGCGACTCGACGCGCGGGATCGATCGCGTCGACTCCGCCTCTTGTCGCACCCATTGCGCTCCGCACGACCGGTCCGAGCCGAGCGAGCGTCTCAGTTGCCGTTGCTCAACCCGATTTCGACGCGGCGGCCGAGTTCGCCGCGGTGGGCTCGTACGACAGCGTGAGGTTCAGATCGAAGTGCGCCTCCCTCCCTCCCTCCCTCCCTCCCTCGTTCGTCCTTTGTACCCTCGTGCTGACGCTGGAACCGAAACAGCTCTTCGACGCACTCGTCTTCGCACGACTCGGTATCCGTTCCCAAACGTCGGCGACCCTCGATCCCGATTTCCGGCGCTCACGTTCGCCACGGTTCCGTCGCTTCTTCGTCGGAAGACGGCACTTCTTCGGCTCTCGCACAGCTGAGACAGCGGCTCGACTCGGATCGCGACGCTAGGGACGCAACGACACCGAACAAACTCAGGAAGAAGCAACCCAGACAACCCGACCAACCCGAGCTGAGAGGGACCGGGACTGCCGTGCACGACGATCAAGACGAGCACGACGAGCACGACGACGATGACGATGACAGAGACGGTCAAGGTCACGAACAAGAGAGAAATTGGGTCAACTCTGCGCAAGAGCGACGAGAGCTTGTATCCGATGGCGCGGTCGACGAGGTGACCGAGGTGGAAACGATCGTCATGACCGTCGTCGAAGAGACGGAAGAGGTGATTCCGGATGATCCGTCAAAGGAGGACGAGAGCCATGCCAGCGTCGGTCCACTGGCTTCACTGGCGACAACGCCCCTGTCTCCGCAACCTCCCGCTGCCCGTTCCCTTTCACATCCGTCGACCATGTCGCCGGAACCAGGGTCTCGGGCCCGGCCACAATCGCTCCTCGGCTCTTCGCTCTTGTTCGCTCCAGCTCGCCTCGGCTGGCGCGTCGCGAGCACGACCGTCCATTTCGGGCTCGATACGACCAAGCACGTCGTGAGCCGCGTTCCGATCGTTGGATCCCGCCTCGTGTCGCCTCCACCTCCGTCCCCATCCGCGTCTACTGAGACTCGACGGGAGTCCGATCGAGAAGCTCAATCGCGCACACTACCCTGTCCCCCGTCTCCCCCGTCTCCGTCTTCTCAAGACTCTTTCGCGCCGTCGACCGCTTCGGCCCATGATCGTGCCCGTCATCGTCCTTCTCATCCCGTCGGAGCGACGCAATCCCCCGTATCGCTCCCACCTTCGTCACCGTCGTCAACCATTTCAGAACCCCGCGAACCGATTCCGGACCGGAGCGCGAAACCCGACCACCTCGACCACGGAAGGAGACGAGATGGACGAGTGGAACGAGGAGGATCAGACGAGGAGGAACGAGACGAACAAGCTGGCGAGGGAGGGTCAGACGACCATGGCATCGTATACAAAGCGGCCGAACTGTCGCTCGGGATCGGAATCGCGAGCGTCCTCGTGACCGGAGCTCTCGGCAAAATGGCGTGGAGAAGGGTCGTCAGTAGGACCGACAACGCTCGCAAGGAAGAGGGATGGTGAAGACCTCTGGGTCAAGGACCGAGATTCGTTTCTTTCTTCCCCCCTTTTTTCCCCCCCCAGCTTGTTGTTTTTTACGTTCTTTCATTTCGGCGTGTCCGTCACGAACGCTTTACCGTTTCTCCCCTTGTTGATAAACGAGCTACGCTGTGATATTTCGACGATCCTTTCGCGCGGGTCGTGGGGGGCTCGCATTTTGTTCTGGGCCGTGCGGCGAGAACCGACCGCCGCTTCCGAGGAATGTACAACAGTACTGTGACGTTGGCCTATAGTTTCGCTGTGACTTTGTGATTAGAGTAGTAATGTCGCTTTACACTGTCGGAGGAGAATTCAAGCGCCGACTTTGTTCAAAACCTTGTCCATGTCGAACCTGCCTGTGCAGCGTCGTGACGCAGTAGCTTGCATTTCGATGAAACCCCGCTCAGATGAGTTTTTTGGTTGCGATCTCTCGCCGGTTCTTCTCTTTGCGGACGACAATTGGCTTCAAATGCACATGGACAAAAAGGTGGCGCATGAGACTTTGCGGGAATGAAGAGCGAAAGCAAGGACCAATGAACCAGAACAGCGACAGAGGAAGTGAAGGTACTGCAGGAGCGACTGAAAGGTTCTCAAAAGCACTATATACAGGTATACAGCGGATGCAAACGGAGAGACGACGAGCCACGGGTTGCAAGCTATTCGAGGGACGTTCTCAGATCAATCCTTTCGCAGCGTAGTACTCGAGTCGAGCGTATTCGGGCATCACTTCACGGAAGAGATCGTCCATTAAGCGTCAGTCAATCAATCATCTGATGACTAGGTTTCAGAATGGAGGGAACTCAACTCGAGGAGTAGTAACCGAACTCGTGCTCGTCTGGGATCGCGACGAGGTTGAGACCCGCCGGATCCCTCTCGATCTCTTTCGCTTGCACGAGGTCGTCGTCTTCAGGATTGTACATCCTCTGCTGCGGTTGACCTCGATTTCCTCCCGGTGGGCGAGAACGGGTAGTGCGATAGTTCGGAACGGAGGAAAAGATCGAAGTCGCCGACGAGTAGATCGACGAGTTGCGAGAGTGAGCTTGTTGGCTCGGCGTCGACTGCGCAACAGTCGAGTCGGAAGACGAACGGCGGTGCTCAGATCGTTTGGTGACGGGAATCGGGAGAGGTTCGAGCGTCGATGATGACGACGGGAGCGCGCAGAATTGCTCCTTCTCTTGACCCGATCCGGCCGTCTCCTGAGCCTGTCCTGATCGAGCTTCGTCAAGTCGGGATGATTCACAGAGTTTCTCCTCGAGAAATATAGTGAACGTTCCGATTCGTTCCTCGCGAGGTTTGCTGGTGGCCGAGCGTTCCATCTCCCTCGAGTAGACCCACGCTGCCTTGTACCCTGCTCCCAGCGCGGCTGCGCTCGCTTCGAACCTGTTCGGGTTGTTGCCATCCTCGTCGCAGCGCTCGGACGACGAAGGCTCCAAGTCCTCTCCGTCGACTCGAGCCCTTTGCAGTCCCGTCGCCGAGAGCAAGTACGCCGTCGCGCCAAAGACGGTCGAGAGGATTGAAGTGATGGCGGGATTGACGGACCCCCCTCCGACGAGTACGATCCGAGTCGGAAGGAACTCCTTTGAGCGTTGCGGGAACCCGAGGAGATCATGACGGCGAACGCCATCGAGAATGCCGGCATCGGCGAGGGATGCGTACAGCTGCGAGAGCTTGGTTCGGAGCGAAAGACACTGAGCTTCGACGAGGAGGCGAGGGTTTGACTTGCGGTCGGGAAACTCGGAGACTTTCGCGCCTCCGACGAAGCGAAGAAAGCCTTGGACGAGCGAAGCCTCGCCGTGAGGGAAGAAGAGTGAAAACTGTTTCCCGTCGAGACTGTCGCAATCGAAAAGACGACGAGGAGCCGAGCGAGTGAGCGACGGTTCTCGTAAGCGAAAAAGGGAGGGATCGCGCGTGCGCGCGAAGAGCGACCCACCCGAGTGTCCCACCATGAGGCACAATACCAACCAGCCGAGTGAAGACGTCCCAAGATCCGTTGCAGTAGAGGTCCCGAGCGAGAGCTCTCGCGAGTCCGCCGTGTCGACTTGAGATCATCGCGACAAACTCGCTCTCGCGTTCCCCGTAATCGACGTCGCCTTCCCCGTCTTTGTCGTCGAGCGCGCGCGCAGGGTGAAGGAGGTATCGACGGTCGGGGTGAGGAGAAAGGTCAGGAGCCCCGATGAAGACCAAGTCGGATTCGTCCGTGCTGAGCGAGACGAGCGCGTCGCGACGAGGTGGATCTTCAGGAGAATCGCGAGTAGTGCGCAAAGGAAAGGAGAGGAAAGTCGCAGCATCGGTGTTGGTGAAAGGAACGACGACGGTTTCTGACCGCGTTCGAACATCGCGCCGAACGTCAGCCCGCCTCTCCCCCGAATTCGAGGTGCGTTCGACGTACCGGGCGAGAATCCGAAACGTTTCACGAGGTATGGCGAGATCGTTCCGAGCTGAAGACCAGAGTTGGCCTCGTGAGGATAACTTCGCCCGAACGCACAGACCCGCGCGTGATGGAGTACTCACCGTTTTCCCTCCGTCGCGGACGATTTTGCCGAGCTTCTTCTTGAACTCGTAGACTCGACTCGTGTCACCGTTGAGCGCGCCCTCCTCGAACCTTCCTCGTGCGACAAAGTCGAGAATCTCGTCGCTCCAGTCCCTCTCGACGAGGTCGAACAGATCGGTCGAACAAGCGTCGGCAATCTCCGTAGGTGCGATACTGTGACTTGGACGAGAGTGTGTCAGCAATTGCGCCGACCAGACGGAAACGAGATGGAGCGAGGGTGCGACTTGCCGACCGACGAAAATCGAACTCAACATCGTGCTCTCGGTCACGATCCTCTCGCACCGGTCCAACGTTCCTTCGCCGGCCCGAATCTCACAATTGTCGATTGCGGTGTCGTCGTGCTCCCTCAGCTGGAGGAGTCGAGCCGCCGGGGACCGACTCGAGAGACTCGATCCCGTCTTGGCAGCGAACAAACGACGCCCGGCCGAGAGCGTCGAAGGATGAGTCGAAGGAGCGTACGAGAACGAAGTCGTGGAGGAGACGCCGGACGTCGAAGAAAAGGTTGACGAAGAGTTGCGGGACGAGGGGGAGGAAGAGGAAGACAGCGAGACCCGACCGAAATGAGCTTCGAGTTGACGGACTTGAGTAACAGCGGACGAGTCGGCGACAGACGCAGGAGAAGCGATAGCGAAAGCCGACGCGGGAGTGAGGATATCCGACATGCGGCTGTCGTTCGCTGGGAGATTGAGCGAGTCGAGGTAAGTTTCGAATCCGGCCAGGAGGTAGTGGAACACGCCGGGCTATCTCGAGCGTCCTCAACAGGTCAGCGTACTACGCTATGAGCTCGAAGCGAGTATGACGAACCAGAGCGGCCCCCGAGACGGCGACGACTCGGGGGAGCAACTCGGCGTGGCGAGTGTCGGTCGCGAGTTTTTCGAGCAAGAGGTCGAGCGCCTTGATGCGCAGATGAGATGGAGCAGTGATTCGATCTCCGAGCGTATGTACTCCGTTCGTCGTTCTGCTCTCCAAGGTCGATGCGGTGAGGAACGAGTCCGAGCGCGAGGAGAAAGAGACGCGAGCGACTGACCCAAACTCGGGCAGTTCGGCGTCGAGGTCAACTTGTTCGACCGCGACGACACTGAGCGACGTGTCGAGGATGCATGCGCGGTACGCCGACACTCCGGCGTCGATCGAGAGGAAGAGCGCCGAGTCGTTGATGTTCATCTCGCCTGCTGGTCAAGAGTCGCGATGTAGAGTATTCTAGACGGGCGAGAGTATGAAGGACGCGAAGAGCGAGAGAAGGAGAGACGGAGAAAGCGAGAGCGAAGGAGCGAGTGTCGGCGAAGTTTACGACGCGCGGACCTCGCACATCATTGTTTTTTTCGCGTTCCCGTCTTCAAGCCCTCGGCGATGCTCACTGCAATCCGGACTCGTGCGCAATCTTGACCTTGAAGGAGAGAGCGAAAGTGAACTGTTTACAGCAACAAGTGAACGCTGGTGATAAATAGGGAAGGAATTCGGGACAGGGGAGCGAGGGGCCAACCGCAGTCTAGACAAGAATGGGTCCTCCGGAGAGAGCGAGAAGTGGTTGGGTCGAAGGGATGTACCGCGAGTAAAAGAGAACACTGGTGAGCTGTGGTGATACAAAATAACAAGCTGCCTTCGGATTGAAATGAGCGAGGCGAGAGAGAGGCACGGAGGAAGAATGAGCTGCAATCTAGATTAAGGAGGGAGGGAGACGAAGGTTGGTTGGTTGACGGAGAATAGAGAGGCAACAACTGAAGCGAAGTAGAAGAGCGAGAAGGCACGGGGGACAGGGGAGAATGGGTATGAGGTCGGGAACCGAGGAGAACATGGAATCGGATCGAACCGGTCGAAGTGCGAAACGTTTTGGTGGAGTGAGCGTCGAGCGAGCAGGGGCGAGCACGAGGAGTCTAGTTGAAACCCATCCGGATCCCGTGGTAGTTCGGACTGCCTCCTCTCGAAGGCGCGGGACTGTTTGTTCGGGAACTCGCGGTCGATCCGGGGATGTAGGACTGCGCGAGTTGGTGATTCCGTTTGTGGCCCGGCGGGAATTGAGGAGGGGGGTGACAACCCTGCGCGAGCATTTGTAGACCGAGTGCGCCGTGAGCTCCCGAATGTTGATAGTGATACCGGAGACCGTTCATGCTGCAGGCATCAAGAAAGTGAATTGAAGTCAGCAAATCGGCCGACGAGGAAGAGACGAGAGAACGTGTGAATGGGGGTACTCACTTTTTGTACCGCTTGCCGCAACTTCCGACGTGACACACGTAGGGTTTTCCCTCGATTTTAGGATCAACCTTGCCGCCGTTCGTCGCCCAGTAATACGCCTGTTGCGCCTGTGCCGCCGCCGCGGCTTGCTGAGCCGCTTGTTGCTGAGCGAGAAGGGCCGCCTGTTGCTGTTGCTGCTGGAGTTGGTACGCTGCTTGAGCCGCCGTCGCCTTGTCGCCCGTGTGACCATGAAGACGGTGGTACTTGAGCCCGTTTTGCTGCTTGTACGATTTTTCGCAACCGGGAACGTTACATTTGAACGGTTTCTCGCTCGGCGGCGTGTAAGGTCGACCAGAGGGAGAGATCTGAACGCCGGCTCCGAGCGGGTGACGCGCCGTCGGGAGAGCTTGCAGTCCGTTCGGCCCGAGAGCGGCAATCGCTTGAGCGGTCTGGAGCGGGTCTTTGAGAGTCGTCTGTGCGAGCGCCGTGATCGTGGCGTGGTTGTTCGGGTCGAGAACGGGATATTGACCATTCGGGAGCGAGGGGAGGCCGGCATTCGCAGCCAGCATGTGAGCTGGAGGTTTGCGAGGCCGAGTGTGCGGTTTGTTCGGGTTCACAGGAGGTGCAACTGGGATGGATTGAGGGATCGGAGGAAGCGACGCGGCAGGAGGAGCGACGAACGCCGGTTGTTGATTGAATTGAGTATCTTGGTTCGAATCATCGTCGTCCGACTCGTCCGAGTCGTCCGTCTCGTCTGCATCGTTCGTCGACTCGATTTGCAGGTCGTTGACGAGTTCGAAGGAAGAAGGAGGTTGCGCGAGGTTGTTTGAAGTCGCGTTCGACGTCGTCCCGTTGAAAAGGAGGGAAGGCGCGAGACCACCGGCGTTGGCGCCTCCAAGAGCCTGCGAGGGGTTGACAGTTCCCGCTGGAGCAAAGTTGAGCGCATCGGAGGGACTCGACTGCTTTTCGGACCCCGGAGCGTCGGAAGCGGGAGGGGTGAAGCCGCTCGTCTTGCGAGCTGCGAGAGGATCGAACGCGACGAGAGAAGGCTGAATCCCTTGACTCGTATCGATCGGAGCCGACGAGAATTGGTTCTGTTGCTTCTTGCTCCCCGACCGCTGAAGCGAGATGTTGGTGAGATTTTGAGGGTTGATCGTCGCCGATACGTGAGAGTGGGCCGATTCGGCGGAAGAGCTCGGGGAACCGGCCTCGTCATCGTCTCCCATCTCCATGTCGAGTTCCATTCCTCCGTCAAGGTGCAATTGGTGCGTCGCGGGCGAATCAGGAGCCTCGAACGAGGTCTCGCCGAGCGCCGACTTCTTGACCTCGAACACTCCCCGTTGACTGCCGGCAGCGAGAAGTCGAGGGGACGGTGGTCCCGAAATTGTGCCTTCACTCTCGGCTTCCATATCGACGCCGTCCATCCCTCCGTCGGTTGAGCGATCGTCCTCGAATTGAACGTGACACTCTTCAAAGTGCTCGAGGAGACCGTGAAGGTCTTGCAGGTCGAGGCCGCAGCAGGTGAAGTTTTTGAAGAATTGGGCTTCGATCCGAGGCCGTTCCTCGAAAGAGCGTCCGAGCGACATGGCCATCGATGAGAAGCCGGGTGAGGAAGAGAGGTCTTTGAGCGAAGTCGACATGGCCGAGAGCGAGAAGGGCGAGTTGAGTCCGAAAGATTTGGAGAGCGAGTTTGACAACGAGGGGTGAAGGAGGGGGGAACGAGCAGGGCTACAAGGGGGAATTCGTTTCGACGAAGCATGGTCAGTTCTGTTGCTCTACGGGCGAGATGTCCGAAATCTGCGAGCCCGAGTCGGGTAATTCTGGGGGGATTGCCACAGTAAATGCGTCGAGACTCGGACGACGTTACTGTGGAGTCAACGAGGTGACCGCCGAGGATGTCGTCGCCGCGTCGATGCGAGTACGTCGACTCGACTCTGGCGGTCCAAGAGAGCAGTCGAGCGCCGAGCCGACTCGAGGAGGGGGAGCAGCAGCATGAGCCAGACGAGATGAAGCGGTTCCGAGACTCACTCTGGCGAGAAGGCGACTTCGCGCCGGGCGATCGAGACGGGGTCTGGCATAGTGACCAAACGGAGGGATGGAGTCGAGAGTCGGCGAGGCGAGGCGGGACGAGGTGAGTGTACGCGGGACTCGGGGCGACCAAATGATTCTAGTTGTGGTCCAGACGGGGTCGCGCGCAATGCCGAGACGGGCGTAGAAAGTCCCTGTGCGGTCGTGCGGACCTCGGGGCGGAGTGCTAAACGCGGGCGAGCCGAGGCGGGAGAGGGAAACCGAGGAGGGGAACCCAGCCAAACGGAACGGCGCGAGGCGAGGGGGAACGCATGAGGGGCAACCGCACTGTTAGCTCGCCGCCACGCTGGTACGAGCCTCGCAGCATCGACGCGCACTCACACAGTCGAGGGCCGTGTCGACTCTCGGAAGAGGACGAAGCGGGATGTGGAGAGAAGGTCGATTCGACGTTTGTCGTAATTCCAACGATCCGAGGCTAAACCTGTCGGCGCCGCGCAGGTTTCCCGCCTGCGTTTTAGCCTCGTTTCTCTCTCTACCTTTGCGCGTTCCCCTGTCACATGCAGACCGGAGTACTGTACAGCGCTGCGTTTCACCTGCGACTGGACTGACGCAGATGCTGCGGTTGCGAAACTGGCTCAACTCGGAGTGCACATTCTTTTCACCTCGAAGCACTGTGCAGGTACTGTAACCTTCGAAGATCAACAGCATGCCCGATCACCTCCAAGTGCGATGGAATCTCGCCAATTTCGCAATTTCGCCCAGAGTCCGACGACAGAGCTCTCGCACGACTCCGACGCGCTTCGGCCGTCCTCTCTCAAGGGCGCTGCCATCTTCGGCATCTCTGAACAATCACGGTCCGTGCCTGTGCGTGAAGAGGAGTGTCACATTCCTCCGCGAGACGAGAGCTCTGTGCGTGCGCGAGGGAGCACACTGGGTTTTCACTTTCCTCAACCTTGGACAGTTCGTCTCGTTTCCGAACACCGCATTGGACGCTGAGATATGTACTTAGAGCTCGACAAGTCGAGTTGCTCCTTCTTGTTGCATAACCGCTACGAAACCCAGACAAGTTATTTCTTGCGAAGGCCTTCCCAAAAATTGGGATGTCTTGCAAGTCGTCGACTTGGAAATTCGCTCAACTCGGACCCGCGGACGGGTTCGGTTTCATCGGACGAGAAACGAACGAGTGAGTCGTCTCTTCGGGGTTGAAAACGTGGAGAGAAACCAGCGATCGACGAGGAGGACGTCAGTGTTTCGAAGCATGCCGTCGACGTCGTCTTCTTTCAGTCGATCCGACGTCACTCGTGAATAGAACAACTGATGAAAGCCACACGCTCGTCCCGGCCGGGCGAGAGAGGTTCAACTTCCCGCCGAGATTTCGAGGCTTGACGTCGACCGACCAAGCGGGGCTTCGCACTGGCATAGACATTGCGTGTCACGAGTTGAGGGGGCCGAAGGCCCCCGTCGAGTATATTTTTTCCTCCTTCCGCTTGGTCGGCCTGAGGTCATCGCTTGCTCGTGTGTAACAAAGTCCATCGGGCTGTAGACTACCGATCGCTCGAGTACACATGACGAAAGCTCCGTATCCGAAGGGTACGCTTTGAAGCGAGGTTTCGCGATCCGAGGGACGCTTCACGGGTGAGCCATGTGCGCAATTGCCAATCGTCGCCAAGCCGAGCACTACCATGTAACATCCCCTACTGTAGCGTTCGTGTGCCACGACGCACAGCGATCGATCGCGTTGCATCTACGGGAAAAGAGAGAGCGGTTCAAGTACGGCAGAAAATGGCACCGAGTCTCGTGGGTCGGATTGCGAAACAAGTCGAATCAAAATTGCGTGCTAGGTGTATACAAGGAACAACTGAGGAAGAGACATCTGCACTAAGTGCACAGGACCGAAAGTCGGTAGGAACGAGGCGAAGAGGTTTAGAGGGTCAAACTTTTGAGCAGTTCGACACACGTTTCGCACTGCTCTCGAACCTCTTTAACCTTGCCGAGTAACTGCGGCATGTTCTCCGTCGTGAGCACCATCATGTCGTTCGCGGCTTTCGTCGTCGTTGTCGTCGCAGACGCGGGCGCGCCGGCGCTGACCGTTCGATTGCGACGGAGCGACAAAGTGGCGTTTCCGGGCTGTTCGACCTCGAGCTCGGCATCCCAGTCTTCCTCGGTTCCGGATCCTGATCCGGAGGAGCGAGATTCGTGATGGGATCTGGGCGACGAGGATGCCGGGGCAGGAACGGGTCGCCCGAGCGTTGAGAGAGTCGGCCGGCGGGAATTAGAAGGAGTGATTGAACGGCTCGTTGGGTCTGAAACTGATCGGCGAGACGGACCGGCGACAAGCGATGGAGGACATGAAAGTACGGCTGGTGCAGGAGGGGGAAGAGTTCCGACCGAGTTGGCGAGCTCTTCGACCGCGCGGTGCCGGAGTCGCATGAGGAATTCACGGATTCCCGAAATACCGACGCGACTCACGCGGCGAGACGTTGTCGGACTAGCTCGAGGGGGAGCCGGAGCAGAAGGGTACTGCCGAGAGAAAGGCGGACGTTTCGGAGGCGAAGAGTGGGAAGGAGGTGGGGGAAGGTGAGTGTTCTTGATGGTCGGAATCGACGGTGCGAGGACAGCGAGGCCCGGCCGAGGAGACGGAGGCCCTCGCGACGGGAGCGAGGCACCTTTGATCGACGGCGCAAGAACTCCTCGGAGCATCTCTCGTTGCCTCGCTCCGACGCTCGTGTCCGTTTCGATTGACGAGGCGCTTGGAACTCTCGGTAACCCTTTCCTCGTGCTCGACCCTCCACCTGCCGCGAGGTTTCGATAGTCTCTGGCCGACTGGTGAGCGTCGTTCGAGTTGAGTGGCGAGTTTTCGTGCGCGGTCTCCGTTTCGGAACTCGACGCGAAGGCGAGGTGGGAGGAAGTGATAGATTCGGCCGCCATCGAGATACATCTGTCCCTCCTACTTGCGAGATTCCCGGGCGAGGTTCGCGGTGGTTCGTGCGGTTTGCCGTCTCCAAGATCGATCAGGGTCCGGGCTTGTTCCCACCACTGCGAGTACGCGAGGTCGACTCTCCGGGCGCCTTGCTTGGTCCGACCGTTCGAAAGCGCGGCAGATACATCGATCGAGTGTCGAGGACTGGCTAGAGAACAGGGTTCGACGAAAACTCGCAACAGCTGATCGTACTGCCGACGGAGCGCCTTCAAATCTGTGGACAGTAAGTGCACGTGTCAGACTCTCGTCCCACAACGACGCGGAATCTGACGAAAGCAGTGGTGCGTACCTTCAACGCCTTGTGCAAACTGCTTCACCCGTTCAAGGTCCTCTTCGATCTTTTGCTGAGCGTTCGTGATTCTCGCCGGAATCCTCAGATCGCTGAGACTGTTCCGCCGCGGTAGTGCGAAGTTTAACGCACCCGTCAAATCCTCGTCTTTGACGGCGTGAGTGACACTGAGGGAGCGATCGGTGCCGAGGGCGGTTTGAGGGCGGTCGGGGGGTGTTGTGGGTTGGCTGGAGCAAGGTCGAGTCGCGTCGGCGGAAAGAGCTGAGATCGCACGAGGGGACCGCGCGGCGGACGGCGACACAGTCTTCATGATCGAAGAGAGCGAGAGCGAGGGTCGGTGACCAGCTTGAGCGGACCTCGTGCGAAGAGTGGACTCCTTTTTCGTGAGCTTGGCCGAACTTGACGGGTTCCCATTCGAGCGAGTCCCCGCGGCTGGTGTCGCAGAAAGAATCGGGGAAGCGAGGGGGACTGCCGGCGATCGAGGCATTTTGAACGAGGTGTTGAGCTGACCTCTGGCCCCAGAAGATTGACGAGAATGATCCGCCGACGGGCGCATCGCAGCAGGTGACGCCTTTCTGACGGAAACTGAGCTCGAGGCGGCTTGAGGCTTCATCGGGCGTGACGCGGTGCGATCTTGACTCGAGAACGAGGGCGAAGAAGGCGAGGGTGCCTTTCTTCGACTCGATCCGGCGGCCGCATCGCGATCTCGAGAGTGCTGAGCGACCAGAACCGATGACCCTGGAGATTGAGTCGAGGAGATTAGGGCGGAAGAGCGCTTTTTGAGAAGTGACAACGAGGGGGACTTCGGTACGGCCAGGGTCTCAGACGCGACTTGAGCACCCGTCTGCTGTCCTTTCTTGGAACCGCTCCTCGACAACAAGCTCCGACTGGACTTGCCTGACTTGCTCGAAGGGGCCGGACTCGGTGCTCTTTTCCCTCCTTCTCCGGATCCACCCCCTCCGAGCGGAAGAGAGGACGCAGATCGGGAAAGAAGATTCGAGATCGATTGGCTCAGACCCCCACTGTTTCGCTTCGCTTTGGCTTCGGCTTGAGTTCGACTCGTGACTGGGGGATGCGATTTGCCCGAGACCGTTCGGGAGATCAAAGATCGGCGCGAAGTGGGAGAAGGTGACGAATGAGGAAGAGAGTCATCTCGAGGATGGGGGGAGGCTCTGGGAGAAGGGGGAAAGGGAACGATCCCGAGCCAGTCGGGTTCGATGTCGACGACCTGCCCTCTTTCCCCAATTCCCGCGTTGCTCGGAGTCGTTGAGCTCCGTTTGCGAGCGAACTTCGGGCGCTGTACGGCTTCCAAATCGGAGTCTTGTGCAAAAGGCAGAGATGGGCTCCGGGCGTGACTTGGTCCCGGAGAAGACTGCGTCAAAGTCGGTTTTGAGGAGGCGCTCGACCTTGACGAGACTGCCGACAAGAGCGGTCGACGGCCGACTCCCTCGTCAATTCCGAGAGACGGCGGACACGTAGACTCGACGACCTCGGGCACCGGCCTTTTCTTGACGAGTTTGCGTTTCCGGCTCTTGACCGAGTCCTCCGGGCGCGTCGTTTCGTATCCTGTCGCGAATGTGTCCGTGGCAGATGCTCGTCTCTCGTGATGGCCGTGTGCTGAAGCCGAAGATGCAAACGAGACTTGCGAGCTGTTCCACCTGCCCATCCGATCGCCCAGAATCGACTCGACAGGTGACCCTGGCCGGATCGAGTCGAAGGAGATCGCAGGAGAGCGAGATGACGAGGAAGTTTCGGGCGTTCTGGCGATACTTTTCCTGCGCGAGGTGCTGAGTCGAGTCGGCAGATGAAATTGTTCGTCGCCGGAAAACTCGCTGAAGTCCGCTTCCGTCGTATCCCCATCAAGGGGAGATCGATTCTGGTCGTGTGGGTTCTCGGAGAGGGAAGGAGCATGAGAAAGGAGAGGCGAAAGGGGTCGGCTCGCCGACGAGGGTGGTTGTCGGGAGGTCTGATCTCGACGATGTCGACTGCCATCCGTTTCGAATGTTGGAACCGAGGGAGAGGCCGAATGGCCGGGATGAGACGGCCTAGTGAGTTCAAGAGGTACGGGGTGCGTCAAGGTTTTGTCGGCGCTGGTCCTGGTTCGCCTCCCGAGCACGACGAATTGGGCATCTCGGGTCTGAAGTGGGAACCCTGACCGCCGCAATGGATCGTTCTCGCCTCGTTCGACTGGGACGATCTCCTCGGGTTCTCGCGGTCCCGTCCTCCTCCCGAAGATTCCGCTCGAACGTTGTTGCCCGGCTGATTTCGTCTCCGACGGTTCCTTCCTCGATCGACTGAACCTCCACCGTTTGCTGTTGCTTGGTTTCAGCGTCGGCGAGATCGGTGGACTTGGACAGGAGTCTTGTGAATACCGTTTCAGACCAAACAGGCTCGGTCGCGGCGACGTTGCGACGTTCCATCGCTCGTCTTCGGTTTCATCGTCTTCGGTTTCCGTTTTGAGCTCGTCGCCCGTCGTCGTTGTGAGCGACGCAAGGCTTCGTAGGCTTCCCGCAGTCAGGCTGGGCGTTTCCGAACGTGTTGTGGTTGCATTCGAAGGGATGCGGGAAGGAGAAGGGTGAGGTGCCCCGGGGTGGGAGGTTGGACGAGAAGGGCCAGAGTCGCGCGTGAGAGAGTTCGTGCGCTGCGGAGACGCCGTCGTGGGACGGGCGGTCGAAGTCGAGGCAGTCGACCGATGAGAGTATCGATGAGGAGAATCTGATGAGACGCGCGAAGCAGGTTTTGGAGTCCCTTGATCGGCGGACGCCAAAGTGAGGGTTGGTTCGTCAAGATCTGACGCGCCCGTCCAGTCGATGGAGGAAACGAGGGAATCGAGAGAAGGGTTCGTAAGGTCGCCCAGAGTTTTCACTCGGACCGAAGTAGAGGCAGACGATGCGGAATGGTAGTTGTCCGGAGGTGGAGGTCGCGAAGAGGATGACGGCAAAGAGAAATGTAGTTGATTCGGGGGCGATGACACCGGGGTCTGGGGACGAGACGCTCGTGATGGTGTCCGCGATGTTGAGCGTCGTGGGGTCGCCGGCGGAGTGGGCTCGTGTTGGAATAGGAAGTCGTCATCCCAAGACTCGGACGTGACTGGTGATGGAACGAAAAGGGGGGGGGGGGGGGGAATGAGTCGACTGTTCGGCGGGTCCAAGCCCGGCTCACATGCTTACATACCTGCTCGCTTTGCCCTCGCTCGTTTGCTCAACGCGTCCGGGACGAGGAGTCCTACTTCGTGCGGTCTCGCTTCGTCGTTCTCGAACTCGCCCGCGTCATCGTCTTCTCTCCATTGACTTAGGTCCTTGGCTCGCGAGGTAGTGCTCGGACTGTACGATTGGTCCATGAGCCCACTTCGAAAGAGGTGTCGTGCCAGTGAGATCGGATCGAGTCGGTTCCCCTCGTCGCGTCGTTGGCTCCTCCAGCGTCAGTCTGGGAGCGTTAGAGGTTGGGCAGTACGTGCTGCCGAGAGTGCTGCAGCGAGCCAGCTCGCAGAGCGTGTGCGGGCGGGGACAGGAGGACCGGTTGATGAGACAGCTGTTGAAGGATCAGACCCGGTCAGCTGGAGCGAGGACGCGCCAGACTCGAAGGCTCCCGTACTCACAAGAGTTGCAGAAAGCAGATCCAGACGGGCTGCCCGAAGCGGATGAGGAACGAACGGGCGGGTCGGAAGGAGTGAAACGTCGTTCCCTCGCCCGCTTGCGGGGGCCGTGCAGAACGTTCAAGGTCTTCTCTCCAGGTCTGCAGGTGTACCGCGCGTCCAGGCGCTGCTAGGCCAGCAAGTTTGAGGCGAGAGTGGGCGAGCAAGAGACGAAACTCTCCGAACGCGTCCCAATACGGCGCACGTGACTTTGAGTTCGTTCGCGTCCAAGTGTTTTCGCATAGTCGCAATACACGATCGGACGCATTGTATCACCCATTGCACTTTCACAACGAGCATCTGAATGAACCGTATCTCAGTCACGTGTTTCACCGCCTCGTCTGTTTTTGGCACTCGGGACCCCTGCGAGTTTGGCGGCACCCAGCCGTCGACCCTTTGTCGCTCTCCTCTATCTGCGTATCGCTTGTCACGACGCCGACCATCTCGATGTCCCCTCTCGATCCGTCACACTTCTCGTCGTCGCTCGCGGGCAACGGGCCGGTCCCGTACACGTCCCTCGCGACCGACTCGGACGACCCTCTCCACTCGGACAACCCGTACGCCCCTTCGCCGAGCTACTCGGACAACAACACCAAGGCGATCCCGCGTGCAAACCCGCTCAACGTCGACGGAACGCCCCAGACCCAACTCGAGTTTTACCAGGCCGAACTCAACTTCCTCCGGATCGAGAACGCGAGCCTGCGCGACCAGAACCAGAAACTCAAAGACCGCGAGTTGGAGCAACTGCGCCAAGAGTTGGCCTCGAAGAAGGAGGACCGCGATTGCACCAAAATCTTCACGCTCGTGTTCGCCGGGATCGGCGTCTTCATCTTGTTTTGCATCGCCTTGTCTCGCTTCTTGTAACTCGTGTGAGTCGTACCGTAACTCTGAGTCAGACGGCGATCACCGAGCTGACCCGGAGTCGCTGCTTCTCGACTCGAATCAGCTCAACTTCCTCTTCGCGCACTTCAAGTTGTAAATCGACTCTGCAGGTTCTCGTCATGCCCTTCCTTTACAGTCCATTGTACATCCTACCATATCGATGTGAAACGTCTCTACATGCTCCTCTCCAGGGTGATTCCCCGAAGTGACCGAGCGTTGCTCGTCGGGCGGCGGAGCGTCTCGCA